>PVIU01011755.1:5791-63279 GCA_004026605.1 Ondatra zibethicus | reverse complement strand
GGAAGAATCCTGAGTCTGGCTGTTCATTCCGCTGGTCGGGGTCAGCCAGATACTTTAATCTCCATTTTTGACACATGACCTTGACCAGCATTCAAGGGCAGTGGCAATGGAGAGGTATCAGGCTGAAAAAGCCTGCAGACTGGCAGAGGCAGCCTTCAGGGAGTGGCTGTGTATTTAAAGATCCTTGTTACTTGTCAAAGAGTTGTCATAGATCATATGTGTTTGTTCTTTCACATCAGAAAATAAAACTTAGAGTTCTCTCAATATCGTGAACATTGAGGTGTAAAATAAAAGTACTGGGTGTTTGAATAATCGCTGAATCAAAACTTCTACCTCTGGGAAGCAGGAATTGTGAGATCAGGGTCAGTTCTCAAACCCCTATCAACACTGTAGCCTCTGCCCAATCCCTTTATGATTCCAAATCCAGGCAGTCAATGGTCAAGTTTTTCTTCTCCAAAACTATGGACAATAAACCTCACTAAGTCACCCAGGCTGGCCTTGAACTCACTTGGTTCTTCAGGCCAGTCTTGAACCTGAGGTTTTTCTGTCTCTTTCTCTCAAGCAGCTGATGCTACTTGTCTGTGCTACAGTCTCAGCATATTGAACATTTTTTTTTTGTGTGTGTGTTCTTATTCATCATAAAATAGATATTTTGAGTTGACTGGACATTTTCTCACTGTTATTCCATGCTAAACTTGAATATAAACAAAATTTTCATTGACAAACTATCATTTTATATAGCAATATTGAATGATAAACATCAGAAATACATCTTTACTAAGAATGAAGAAAATAAGGTAAGAAAATAAAGACTGGGCAGATTTAGCATTATCATTCTTTAGTCATGTTTATAAAATGAAGGTAAAGACATTTTGGGGTTCAAGTTTTCTCTACTGGGAACAATGCTCATGACTATGGACCTCTTGGAAACTTATGCACTGCAGAGTTTAACCGCTTTCCTCATTCCAGTAGATGCTGCTTTGGAAGAGGGTCTAGTATCTCTCACTTCATTACAAGAACTCCTGATTTGCCTATGTTCTGATTTCATTGCTTATGACAGCAGCTTTGTAATTCTGTGGAAACATGATACTCCGCCATGCTACAGTCACCCAACAGCTCCCAAGGCTGCTCTTCTGCATGAGGCCACAGTCTCCCCATCATCTGCCTCTTGCAGATCGAACCTTTCAGGTTCTACTCAAGGTGTTTGTTCTTTCTCTACTCATCAATGGCCACACTGCAATCTTGTCATGTTATCTGGTACACAGACTGAATCCCACTGTAGTCTTGCCTCAGGACTGTTTCCAGGTCCTTCTCCAGAGGAAATCTCACCCAACCCAATTCTGCTCTCACTTTCTTTAAGTCTTCTCTCAATACAGAGTGCAAACATTCTACTCCCATTTTTAATGAGCATCCATCCACTTTCCTCCTACATTTTCCAAACTTTTTACTATTTCACTCACCCCTTAGTTTTAAAGATCATTTTACTGTCTGTCTTGAGTAGAATACAGACTCCATGAAGTCAAGGATTCTTGTGAAAATTCTCTATCTCTCCAATGCTTAGAAGAGTTCCTGGCACATTATACATGCTAATTAATATGTCTTGGATAGATGAATAAATTAATTATATTCATTATAAAGTCCATGTTGACATATATTTTGTATGCTAAATTATGAATACTGCATTTTGATTTTTTTATTCATCTGACAACATGAGATGTTAATAGTTACACTCTCTTTTAAAGCTTTGTAGTTACAAGTTCTCAGTGATCCTTGAGGTGAAAGGAATGTTTCCAAGATAAAAACTATTTTCCAAGCTTACCTGAAATTCTGAAAATGTTTTAAAGAAATGACAATACAGCAGAATTTTTCTATTTTTGCCTTCTTATTGAGATGCTGAAATCTTAGCAGTTACAGACTTCATTAGTGGCCATATGGCCAAGCAATCTCTCCATAGACCTTTGCATTAATTTGCATTTTCATTTAATTCTGCTTCTAATTTGTATGTACTAAGATTGATGATTTCGAAAGAATTAGAGATTCTCATTCCACTGATTGAGCTTTCTTCTCCTGAAACTGATCTTTATTAGTCAGTTTTATCTCTACTTAGATTAAATTTGTAAAAAAAAAAAAATAGAAAAGTAGAATCATCTTCCAGAACTTTATCCCAACTATTCTAACATACCAGCGCACAAGACCTTCATGCCAGGTGATACAGCTAACTTGGACAAAGCATAATGAATCTGTGGCCTGCGATTTTGGGAAATGGGCTATTCCAGATCCCTGGGCTATAGCTCAGGGTACAAGAAGTAATGACATTGAAAGGAGGACTTGTCACCTCCTGAATTCAAAATGGTTAATAGAGAAGAAAGGGAGCAAAGCCCCCATCCCGAGCAGGCTCACTATGAAGGAAGAGTATGGACACAGAGATGGACCATGGGGCACAAGATGCTTACTAATGTTCAGTTTTTATCAGACAAAGGAAGAGGAAATTGACAAGAGAAAAAACTTGGTTTCTGATGTAGTCCTGACAATACCTTCCTCCACCAGTCTACGGGCTTTCCGGTGAGCATGACCCACCCAAGTGACCAACGCCAGGATGAAACTGGGCTGCTCTCGTATGCTTTAGTTATGGAATGTGCTGCCCGAGGAGGTCGTGACCCTGAGGGAGGCATCCTCACCTTGACAATGCCAGCCACTGGGTTGTGAGATAGTTCTCTCTCTCGAGAGGCTAACACAGTGAAGGACTGAAGCATGCATCAATAATCTGGTGAACGGATCTTCCTCCAACTGCAACTCCCACTCAGTATCTTTAAGATGTAGTCCAGCTCTAGACAACAGCTTGACCAAACTCTTAGGGAGCTCGGACCAGTGGCACCAATAACGACACACATTGATTCATATTCCACTGAAATTTAAGATACAAAACTGGGGTTGTTAAGGTCTAAAAGTAATTTTTTTTTTAAAGCAGCAATAGAGAGCTAAAAGTTTTGACAACTCGCGAAGGCAGTAAGTCCTTCCTCAAAGGCAGATCTTGGTAGTCCAATTCTGCATGAATCACACATCACCTTTTAATCACATGCACCCACTTCCTCACATGTGTCTGAATAGGTTGCTTTTCTAGAGATTGTGGGGAAATCTCTTCCTGGGGGAAATTAAGAAGAAAGGGGTAATCAGACCAAGCACAGATCCATTTCTGCGGTCAATTTCAGATCTAAATTGATGTCCCCACACTCCTTATCTTAGATTCACTGCAATCTATAGTCATCCTGTCTTTCTCATGCCTGCATTGCCAAGTCTGTCCATTTCCACTTAACACTGACCAAGGAGGATCATCTAAGTTTCATATGTTCTCATTGTGTAACATCTGCTCTCTTCCCTTTTGATGACTCAATGAATCCTTCTTGCCAAGATCATAACTAATCTTCTAGCTTCAAATTCCCAGATTGTTCATAACTCTTATGGGACTATTATGATAGCCTTCTATTTAAATTGTCGTCCTTTTGTAGATAGTATCCTATAACTGTGCAGAACATAGAGTTTCAGGGACAGAAAACAAAGAGTTCCCTAAGGATATTTGAGTATCATGGTGAAGTAGCCATATTCCTGTGTTTACTTCCTGTTTCTGGGGCCCCTTCATTCTTCTTTGTAAGACTCAGTGCTGCAGAAGGGTCTTTGATTTATGGGGAATATCATAGCTCAAAGGTTGGTGGCCTGTTGTAGGAGGCTGCCCAGAAGCTCAGACTCAATGTAATCACACAGAAACTGTTTTAATTAAATCACTGTTTGGCCCATTAGCTCTAGCTTCTTATTGGCTAACTCTTGCATCTTAATTTAACCCATTTCTATTAATCTGTGTATTGCCACAAGGCTGTGGCTTACCAGCTAAAGTTCCAGCATCTGTCTCCAGCAGAGCCACATGACTTCTCTCTGACCCTGCCTTCTTTTTCCCAGCATGCAGTTTAGTTTTCCCTGCCTACCTCTATTCTGCCCTGCGCAGGCCCAAGATAGTCCTTTTGTTAACCAATGGTATTCACAGCATACAGAGGGGAATCCCACATCACATACCAATGCAAAGTATCTATCTCTATAGCAGTGGCCTCTGAATATTACCTCATATTTGGATCTATGGCTGTTCATGAAATAGAAAACCACAAAGCTTTGTTAGTTTTTCAGCATCTTGTCAGTGTAATTTGTTATTGTCATAGTACCAAAACAGTACTTCCTGTATTGTCAGTGGTTTCTTGATATGAAGAAATGTGATATTAAAATACAAATAGTAGATAACACATTTTGTAATTACTTAGACAGAATGATGACTTGGGTCTTTGGGTAGGAAAATAAAGCCCATGCATAGAATACAATTTATGTCTGGTCTACTGGGTATAAGCTAATGGCATTTCTGTGGTAGCAGTGGCTTAAATGGCTCAAGGCTTCTACTTAAAGAATAATGCCACTTTAGTGGCTCCACGTTGGTGTCAGCTATTTTAGATTGGAGATTCAATTGCTAAATTAGCCTTAATAAACGTGAGTCCATTAATTAGCATGTGTTATCTCATATTCTGCTGTTACAATAACTGTATCTGTATTTGTAAGTCGTCTTTGGAGTTGGTAATGGTGGAAGCCAGCTGATATTAAGTGGAAGAGTTATATTGTAAAATTAACTTGTTACTGGGTCTTTCTTTCATAGTAGGTATTCCTTCATAGACTTGGATGTATAATAGATCAGTCTTTACCCTTCATACCCATTCCTGTACGTGTATCCCATAAACATCCTATGTATCTAAGATACCCTCCTTATAGCCAGCTTATTTTTCTTTTATGTATCTGTATGCTCAACTAGAACTTTAACTATTTGTCCACAGATATGAATAAATTGTACTATTGCTCAGTTTTTCAAAATGATTACATTTTATTTGTTTGCTTCTTTTCTTGCTTGTTCAGTTGGTTCTAAAGGACTCATTTTACAGCTAGAGGAACAAGCTGAGGAGGGAATATGATAGAATAGTGGCTGCTTTCACTGATACTTAGTTACCTTCATCTTGGGCTAAATTCCTCCTTCATCTCCAGCAGTTTATAATTTGGTTGATTTTGACACAGGGAAAAACTCCTGCTTTTCTGTAATATCTCTTCTATATTAAGTTCATCATTCACTGGAGTTTCTCCCAAAAAAGTTATTCACATTTCAATCCAAAATTAACATTTGCTTTTCAAAGGACTTGAGTGAATGCATTCCTGCAGTCATCCAGGGCTTCTGACAATAAATGTCTGGATATAAGTGCTGACTTTGACCCTGAATGCCACTGTGTTTGAAATGTCTCCCTATCACCCTTTCATGAGAAGGTTCTGTTAATTATCATTGTCAATAGTCAAGTTCCCATTAAGCAATGATTGGGATTTCAATACTATATAAATCCGATGAAGTATGCATAATCTTTCTTTTTAGTGACCCAACAGCCTCCTCAGTCATTGAATTATGGGTTTTGAAAATGGCTCAAGTCTAAAGAAATGGATCACGGATTTTGATTTTTGTTGGGCAACAGCCCTTGGCCCTCTGGTCTTTTGCACTTGATTTCCTTTGATATAAATTGAGAAACTCTCTTGTTAGATATATATTATACAACCCTTAGGATATTGTGTTCTTTCAACTGTCTTTATTATTATTTAAAGTTCAGGTTGCCTTGTTTTGCCTAGTCACTTAACAATTTATAATATTTTGGCTTCTGGAGGTTAAGTGCTTTGTAACTTGAAGGATTTTGGGTTCATCGTATCCTTGTTTAGATCAACAAATCAATGCATATAAAAAAATTCTATTGTGCACTTTAGCTTTTTAAAGGACAGCCAATAATAAACATTCTATTCATGCTGTTGCTCCTTCCCCACTGCATTCCTCTGCCCTTGGCAAGTCTTATCTTTCTTGTGACTCCCCATAGAAAATAATCTTCTAGGAAGTCTTCCAACATGGTGTTGTACAGTCATCTCAGGATGCTCAATTTCCTGAGCCCTTTCTTTCTCTCCTGTCTACTGTGACAATTCAGCATTTTGCCTTCTGTTAGACGGGTTAATTCTTTTGCACTTTTAGCCCCAAACTAGTAGTGAGCTCACATTATATCTAGCTCCTAAGTTCTGCCAGGGTGAACTTTTCTGTTGCCATGGTAGACTACCACGACTAAGCCAACTTAAAGAAGGAGAAGTTTATTTGGTTCTAGAGAGATAAGAGTCAATCACAGTGGGGAGGTATGGAAGCAAGCAGCAGGAACAGGAAGCTGAGAGCTCACATCTCAATCACAAGCACAAAATTGAAAGAATGAAAGTTAATTGGAAATGGCTCAAGCCTTTAAACTTTCAAACTCTTTCACCATTGACACACTTCCTCCAGCAAGACCACACCTCTTAAACCTCCTGAAACAGTGCCACCAACAGGGGACCAAGTATTTGGATATCCAAGGCTATAGGGGACATTCTCATTCAAACTACCACAAGGGGTATATCTGGGGTGGGCGGAACACTCCAAAGTCCACAGATTCTTCCATGTATACGCTAATACTGATCTGGCCTTTTTATTGAACAAACAAAGGCTCTACTTTCCACACTTATTCAAGCAGCCTTTCTAAGTTTGTGTTGGCTTGCTTCTTAGAAAAAACTTCTTGGTTTTGGTAACTTACGTACACACTTTCCTTACTCAAGTAAAAGTGACATGTTTGGTCTTGTCTTTAACCTTTTTGGAAATAAAGCTTCTTACACCATTTAAATCTGAGAATTTTCTTCACCTTTCTCTGATCTTTGTGTGGGCCATGAGAAATTTTCTGTATATCTGTAATGAAAGTAGTTCTTTGGCTTTGGGACCTGGATTTCATTTGGCTGTTATTCATCTTTACTGTACATTTTCCTTAACAGAGCATCCAAGGCTCTTAAATATCCTATTCTATTATATTTGTAGTAAATATTACTTCCATATACTGCAAATATCTGATCGGCTGTTCCCAGTGTACTACTTTCTACTGATATAGCTTCCAAATTCACCCCGTATTAAGGTTTGATAAGGAGACTGTCACTTTGTGACCAAGGCTATTGGCACCTCACCTCCATCAGTGATGGGGCACTCATTGCTGGTTGGATATGAGCGATCCAACTGCAGAACTATGTTATTGCCTGATTTCTCAGACCATGACTGAGAGTGCTCATCATTCTGAGCCATTAAACAAACTCCAAGATACCAGGGATTTTTCAGGGATCAATACCTGTGAGAGAGAAGAGAAAATAGCAGGGAAGTAACTTCCAACACCTACTCTGCAAGAAATTTTGGACTAGGTATTGCCCATCAACATAACCCATGTCAGGCAAGATTGGGTAGGCATCTATCTATCTATGTTGCTTGGTGAATTAATATGACTGTTTCCTAGGGAAAAATTGAAACGTGAGTCAGGTTAACTGTGCAAATGAAGCAGGTATTAAGGGAGCTAAGAGTCAGGGGCTGTCTGTGTACTTCTCAAACCTAAGCAGTAGATTTTGCTGCATCCTATGGCAGAAGCATGAAGAGGTATAGGACCAAAAGGAGTATGCAAAATTCTTTTCCTTGCAAAACACTTGTAATAAGGGTTGGGCTGGTAAAAACTGTACTTGGCTTCACAATGTAAATTGTTCTTTTACAGTCTCTTCCCTTCCCATTCCCTTTTGTGTTCTTAACTCTCATTAAGAAACACAAAATCAAATAATTCTAGAAACAGTAACCCAACCCAGTTAATATTATAGTAAACACCAGACCAAGTAAACCAAAGGGGGAAAAAAAGGACTCTCACACTGGTAACTGCTTATGGATAATTCATTCAGAGTATTATACGCTTTAGGAGAATATACATGCCAAGCATTTTAGCAGGGAATCTGGAACCTAGCAAGTTCTCAATATGTTTAGCTGGAAATAGTTGTAAGGATTCTGGGGGATAATTTGATTTTGTGTCCAGCAATTTGCCTGGAGGCAGTAAGGATTAAATCATGTCAGCATGAGAAGACAACTTATGAACTAAGTTGTTTTAAGAGATGCCATTTTGGTGAAGATAGTAGAGGGGCTTCTCGGACTTGTCGCAAGAGCGCAGGGTTTCGTCACATTCTGCTTGTGTTAAGTACAAAGGCTCTGTGTCGCGTCCACCAAACTAACTCCTTACTCCCTTGCAGACAGCGGCTGTTATCCAGGTCAGTGCAGCAGAGCCCACGGGGAAGAGTTCTTACTAAGGGTTTTCACAAAATGACTCAGTCCTGTCCAGAACCAGAAATATGTGACTTCCATTCCAATGGGATGTAAAACCTGGCATCAAAATAGCACGAACTGTTTCAACACTAAGGGAATAATTACAATCACTTTTTAAGAAAGACGCTAGCATTCTCTTCTTTTTGAGTGGAACATATGATTTTTTTTCCTTATCAGATATGACCTACATTTAACAGAATCTATTTCTCCTCCAGCCTTGAGCCATATTGCATAACACAGTGTGGTGTGGCTTGCAGCTGCCAGACACTATAAATAATGTACCTCGGGAAAGCACCCTGATCAGGTTGCCCCTTACACATTGGTGCTGTAAAGCCAGACTGACACCAGCCATACACTGTCCTCACTCAGAGACTCGGCTCACTGAGAACGATGTGCCAAGACTTCTCTGCATAAACCAGCAGGTCAAAGCTAGTGTCCATAGCCAAAGTCATAATTTATCATGAAAATTTAATGGACATATTGATAGATTAGAAAGAACAGAATATTATTTAACAATCATATATGTTAATAATATTAATCACTACAGTTATCAAATTTTCATAAAAGAAGGATGTGAAATTCTGCTTCCAGAGTTTGGAAATAGATTGGTCCATTAATAGACCAATGAACATAAACACAGTGGAACCCATAACCTGGTCCGTTTCTGGATCCCCAAAACTCTTAAGACAATAAAATCATGTGACATAGGGTTACACTAGCAGTTTTTCTGTTGTGATGATTATCATGTGATTAAGTTAATAACATGTTGTAGAACGTACAGTTTAATATATGATCACAACACACTGAAGACAGCCTATCCCATCAACTTTCTTGATATTTTAAGGTTTACCTTAAAAACTTGTAATTTATATAAACTATGAATCAACATACTCAGCAATCCCAAGATATACTTTTGACTGTTCTTTGGTGATTTACTTGAACTGGTTGGAAAAAAGTCATAACCTGCCTGTGATGGTTCCTTGGCCTGTTTGCAGCCTCTGAGTTCAAGGATGCTGCCACACCTCTTCAGTGAGAAGCGACTTCCTTAAAATGACAGTATTATGAATTTTGTCCTCAGGATAATAACTTATGAAATATTGAAGGATGAAAATTCTCACTTTTATAGCTTTCAAATGACTATTGCTCCTACATAGTTAATAAATTAACTACTACAAGATGTTGTCAAATATGCTTCCTATGCCTTTCTGGTTTTCTAAGAATGGCATTAACGAGGACTAACAATTACTTTTTACTAACTGTTCAAGATAATCATTGAGAAATGTAGTAACCTTTAAAAATTATTACATGTATGTATTTACTCATTCATTCATTCATTCATTCATGTGCATATGTGCTTGTATGACAGAAGATAACTTGTACAGATCAGCTCTCTCCCTCTCCAATATGTTTCCTGGGGTTGGAACTCAGATCATTAGACTTGAAAACAAAGACTTTACCTCCTTAGTCACCTCAGCAGTGCTCTGTGACATTTATATCCTAACTATGCAACTGGCTACGACCTTCAAAATTAGCTTCCCAAGTAGTTGCTGGACGCTCTACTATGTTGATAATTTTGGATAAAGAATACTCAAGGCACCGAATGTTCTTAAATCCCACAGATAATTTTCATGGGCTTGTGTTCCTGTTTCCACTTTTAACTTGTCTCCTTGCTATCTCATTAGAGAGTCTTTGTGTTTCTCTGGCTTCAGTCCCTATTTCTCCCTCCCCATGGAGATGTTGGTGCTGTTTTCTCCTCAGCACTCCTCTGGTTCCTATCTCATTCCCTATTCTTTCTTTTGTTTCACTTACAGTTCTTTCCTCAGCCACAGTCACCGTTGTTTTTAGGATGAAGAAGATATCAGAGTTGGGGAGACCCCCAGTAGGTAAAGTGTGAGCCTAACAAAACCTGAGCCCCTGACTACAATTCTTTAACCCAGATTTAGTCCAAAACAAAACCCAGTGGACACGATGACACTTGAGGTGTCATCTCAGTGCTGGGCTAGCAATTAAGTGGAAGGTCTGGGGACTGCCAACTGATCAGCTTACTGTACCTAACAAGGTCCAGGACAGCAAGACCCTGTCTCAGAACTCAAGGCGAATGACTCCTGAGGGACAGTGTACCAAGTTGCCCTCTGGATTCCAAACAAAGGCTCACACTCATGCCACCTGTGATCTCTCTCTCTCTCTCTCTGCCTCTCTCTCTATGTCTTTCTCTGTCTCACTCTGTCTCTCTCTCTCACACACACTTTTTTTTAAAGGAAGGCATCAGCATGCTGAGAAAGAGGGATTGAGAATAGTGTGTACTTCCTTCCATTAAAACTAAACCAGAAGAATTTGAAAAAATATGGGAGACTTGGTATTACCCAATACATACTGCTTATCACTGTTCTAAATTTAGCACCGTTAATAGAAAGGGAAGTGAGTGGGTGGAGAGATAGCTCACTCAGTATAGTGCTTGCCACACAACTGTGAGAACCTGAACTGGGTCCCCAGCGCCCACAGAAAAAGCTGTGTGTGTCAGCATGCACCTGCAATCCCAGAGCTGAGAAGACAAAGGCAGGGGGATCCAGGATGCTGTCCAGCCAGCCTAGCCAATTGGGAAACTTAGTTTCAGTGGGAGACCTTTTACTGAAAGGTAAGATGGTGAAGACACTAGGCCTCTGGTCTCCATAATGACCTGCATACAACACATAAAAACACACACACATTCTGCACACATGCACACCAAAAAAGAAGAAAGGAAGGGAGAAAGAGAAGGGAGGCAGGGAGGGAGGGAGAGAGAGAGGGAGGGAAAAGGGGAAGTTAGAATACATTCAAAAATTCCCACTTTTAAATTTATAAATACAAGTTAATCGAATTTCTCTTGAAATTTTAAAATAATCTGATGCCCACATAAAATATATGTACTTTGTGGTTGCCATTCTGAATTGGTGGTATTAAATAAGAACTCATCTCTTTAAAAATGTATTACCTGCACTGCTGTACCATGATCTGATTGAAAAAGAATTTTAATCTATAACTCACATAAAAACTTCATTCTCACTAGGAAGAGAGAGTCAAATCAGACAATTTTCTATGCTGCATAAAGGTAAATTCCTCAAAAGGAGATTGTAAAAGATTTGAAACCAGGCTATTAAAAAGTAATCTATAAACAAGATTACAAAATCAAGATGCAATGGTTAATTCAAAATAAAACATCAATATTGTCCTAGAAGCTTTACCATTCTTTTCTATAAGAATATCTTTTGAAGAGTATACTGTATTTATTGGTTATGTAATCTAGACTGCGTCAAGATGTTGTATTTCCAGATTGAAGTGACTGTGAACTACAATGACAGTCCAATCCTGAGCTAACCTTTGCTAATGGATTAGCTAATTCTTATTCTTAATGTCACAACAGTTGATCATTTGCCATGATGACATTTCGTTAATATTTATAGTCATTTATTAAAACAAAGGATTTTATCTTGTTGGGAATGTTTCTAACTGTGAACCAAAGATTCCTTTGATGCCTCTTTTTATTTGGACCCCGTGCTTTGTGTCAGAGTGCTGCCGGAAGGTGATGTAACACCCTGCATACTGCGGTGTTATTCTTAAAACTCTACCTGCTTGCATTTCTCTCAACTCAAAATTTCAACCTATCCTTTGCATGATGGAGAAAGTCTAAACCTTAAAGCCAGACTTTCATAATTATGAAACATTTCATATGCAGTGTGCTAACATAATTCAGAACTCATTCAAGCTCACAGCAATGTGAGGTAAGCTAATCAGCTATTAACAGATTTTTGTTAAGACATTATGCCCAAAGCTGGCCCCTGGTACATCTGAAGGTTTTCATGGTAAGTATACATCTTCCTCAGGGTCACATGCACGTATTTCTCCTCTCTATGTGGATCAATTTAGTATCAATACTTCATAAGGGGGAAGAGAGAGAGCTACTGAGTACTAGACAGCTGCTCAGTGACATAAGTAAGTTTGATTGTATTTTGGAGCTAGGCAGGGCAAGTTCTTTGGCAAAGGAGTGCAAGTTTACAAGAAGGAAAAATAATTATCAAAGTGAGTTCTGAAAATTGGATCCAAAGGTGCTAAAGGGAGTAATGGGAAGGAGTAGACATGAAATAAATACTGTGTGCTCATGTATAAAATTCTACAAAAGATTAAAAAAATAAAGGAATAACTAGGGGGACTATCAAAGGCTTTTTCTGTTCTCTCAAAAACTGAGCATGAGTTGAATCCTTGAATCCAGGTGCCGTTTGCCACCTTACAGAGTTAATATCCATGGAGATGTACCCAGCCTAATGAGTATACATGTGTCTTAGGGCTTCTGCCGCTAGGAAGAGACACCATAATCACAGCAACTCCTATAAAGGAACACATTTCATTGAGGTGGCAGCTTACAGTTTCAGAGGTTTGATTCATTATCATCCTGGCAGGGAGCATGGTGGCATGCAGGCAGACATGGTGGTGCTTACATCAGGATCAGAAGGTAACAGGAAGTAGACTGAGACACAGGGTACAGCTTGAGCATATATGAGACCTCCAAGCCTGCCTCCATAGTGACTCACTTGGTCACACCCACTACGACAAAGCCATACCTCCTAAGGGCACTACTCACCTTGGGGGACATTTTCTTTTAAACCACTTCTATATACTAAAGCTCCTTTCCTTCATTTTATCTTTTTAAGATGCAGCCTCGCTTTGTAACCTAGACTGACTTCAGCTGGCACAATCTTCCTGCCTCAGTCTCGTGAATGCTGATTCTGCAGGGTACACTATGCTTAAATGTAGCCAGCTCTGTGTTTTAAAGACAATCAGACCTAGGCTGAAATCTCACCAGAGATTTGGAGTTAGATTAAATTATCTAAGTGTCAGTCTTTTAGTCTGTATAGCAGGGTGGCAGTGCTACCCTCCAGGGTGGTTATTTTCATAGGAGGAGATAGAATTTAATCTTTTGTGGGGGTTCACTTTGGTAATGGCATTGGTAGAGATTGTAATATTTCTAAGTAGAGCCAGGGTGCACAGCCCCTATCAGAAAGGACCTTGTCCTGAACTACTTTTTAATATCTGTAAGACATTAATTTAGATAAAAATTCTCTTTATAGTTATCTAAACTTAGAATGTTTTACATAAAAAATGGAATGTTTTGCATAGTTTAAATTTTTTTAACTAAAATAAAATTTCAGAATCTTCTTCCCTTTTCTCCCTCCAAATCCTTCCACTTACCCAACTTTACCGCCTCTGGAATTTATGGTCTTTCTTATTTTTTGTGTTTATATATAAGTACAGCCTGTTCAGTCTGTTTCATGTTATATGCATAAAGTTCCAGGACTATAAATTAGTTTGGTTTGGGTAACCAACAACAGTGGGGGGGGGCAGAGAGACTAACAGGGGTGAATATGATCTAGGATATTGCTTACATAGATGTCAAATTAAAGAACTTTTAAAAGAATATGTAGCTTATTAATGTGTTTCAAATACTTGCTTCATTTTCATAAATGCCAAAGAATTACTACTCTGGGATATGTAAACATGAAAACTGAGGGAAAAATCATACTTTGTTTCCTTTCTGCTCTATGGTCAAAGTTGATTCACCCTTTGGAAAAGAAATCACATAACCCATACTGATGCTTAAATCATCAATGCAAATGTCTATCAGACAGCAGCTGAGCAGACAATACTCCCAGTGATGCCTGAGTTTCACCAATGACTCTCTTATTACGTGTCCCAGAGTAGTAATTCTTTGGCATTTATGAAAATGAAGCAAGTATTTGAAACACATTAATAAGCTACATATTCTTTTAAAAGTTCTTTAATTTGACATCTATGTAAGCAATATCCTAGATCATATTCACCCCTGTTAGTTTCTCTTCTCCCCCCCCCCCACTGTTGTTGGTTACCCAAACCAAATGAGATCTACTTTCATATCCTGCTTTATTTGCTTGGCTGTTTATTTTTCTTTTGTTTACTGGACCTTGGAAGAAGGCATGATATAGCACTCTCATTTAGAGTTGAAAGTGCAATCGTCATTTATTCCCAGCATTTGGGACAGTTAAAAGTGTCTTTGTGAACCATTGTACATTGCAAACAGAAACTTCTCTGGTGCAGGCTGAAGACAAGACTAGTCTGTGAGAATAAACATAAATATTTAGGAGGTGCTAAATGTTCACTTAGCAAAATATCAGCAGTAGGTTCTCCCTCCTTCTGCGGCCTATTCTTCCCCAGCATTTGACTAGGTTTACAGTATAGGTATGAATGCCCTGCTTGAGACAGAAATTTTTGTAATATATGAATTATTCCTCTATCTCTCCTTTATAAGGCAGTTAAAGAAATATAACATTTTCAAAATTTATTTATTTTATGAGTATGAGTATTTTGCTTGCATGCAGATATGTGCACCACAAATGTTCTAAAAACGTGAGTGAATGTAGGTTGTATGATCCTTGACTTTCATGACTGGAGAGGAAATGTTGCATGATAATCTGTTCTGAAAGGTAGAGATGGCTGAAGGCTGGGTTTAGCTATGCTTTTGAGATGACCGAAGGAGACAGTTCTATCTGAGGCTATTGGGGGAGCTAACATAATACCTGGTACACAGTAAGTGCTCACACATGGTAGCTGTTATCATAATTAGGAGGCTGGGCACTAGGAGGATTGAGTGTCAATACCAATGGGTGCAAGGTGGTACCCACAGCACACGAAGCCTGTTTCTTGAGTAAGGATTCAGTTCTGGGGCAGCCTGATGTCAGAAAGATGCCATGGCACCTTCTGCTTCAAGAAGATAATTAGTGTAACTTTGGGGCTCCAAATTTAAACCTGGACTCTCATAGGAAGGGGATAGAGCAGCTGGTCCAGGCCAAACAGAAAGGGTGGGCAGATTAGCAGTTTGGTTCAACTGGCTTCTTCATCTTCATCGAGTAGACAGTGGTGCATGGCATGTTGCTTTAGCTATCTGATTGCCTGTGTGACCTTCTTTAGTGTTTCAGTATTAATTTTGTAGTCCCATGTTACTTAAGTATGTTATTGAGGAGAAAAACTCAAGCGGCATTTTAGAAGACAGGCAGAGCCTTTAGGTTTAGGGATGGTCAATGTACAACGCTCTAATTGTACATTGGAACCTACCACCATCCTTTATTCTTATTTGGCTCATAATTGATGGTAGATTCTTGGCATTAGGTACTACTTGTGGTCAATAATATAAACAGCTGAATGTTTTGATAAGAAATTAGAAATTCCATTGATTAGATGATGTGGTAACATTAGTCTCATATGCCAACCCCAAACATTATAAAGAAACTTTGAGGCAATGCATGATAGACTAGGTAAAACAATAAATGTATTTAAGATGAGGTTAAAATTTTTCTTTCTTTCCCTGATCTAATCACAAGCATAGATTAAATTACTTATTTAAGAAGACTGTTATGGATTTTTGTGTCAGGACAATGAAAAATGGATCATCTTTCTTTAAATGGAATCTCCCAAATATAGCCACTGACTTATAATGCTGATTGGCCAGAATAATGAATAAAACATGAAATGAACATTGAAATAATTTTATGATGATAATGATATTGGGTAAATAATTAAATACAAAGTAGCACAGTATATTAGGTTTTATATTATGAAAAAAAATAACTTGGCAATGAATGATATTAATCAGTGAAATGCCAAGAGATTTTACTTTTAAAACATATAATACTGTGTAAGGCGATAATACGAATGGACTTTAAAATGGAAGGTGATCTTTTCCCAAAAGCCACTTCAACTCTGGAGTTTGTTTGACTAGAACACTTAGAAAAATGGAAACATGGCTTGATACTTCAGGAATACACAGGCTTTTGGAACTCCACCAGTTCTGACGTGATGTATGTATGGAATCGAAATGGCCCCTCACTTATGCCTCTTAAATACCATTTCAGTAGAGATAAAATACTTTGGGAATTTCTTCAAGCATTATGTAACATTTTTTTCTTTGACTCTGGCTTGTCGTATAAGACATGTTCTTCCCTTTGTGAATGTGTGTGTGTGTGTGTGTGTGTGTGTGTTTCCTGAAAGCTAATTCTCCGTAAAAAAATAAAAACTCTGGATAGCGCAATCTCTAGTTTGATACAAGCTTAGAAAGTAATGGACACAATTCCAACTGGGACTTCTAGTCTCCACGCTCATAATTGAAATATATACTCTACATGGTTTCTTTGCCTTCAACATTAATACCCATCTGCTGAAATGGCAAGGTGCCTGCTCTCTGGTGGTTGAATAGATGCCCCGGAGCACAGGTGCCTGGCAATGATGGGCTTAGAGAAATCCTTGACAAAACATTGTTCATGACATTTCTTCCACAGGCCATGTTATGCACAGGCTATGTTATGCAGAGGGCTCTCCCTTCCTGTCTGATGTCAGGACTGTAGCTGTGTGTCTTCAGAAATTTCTGTTCATCATTAAAAGCAAGATCTCAGAACAGGGTGACATTTAAAAGTAGAAACCATATTTTTTTGAATCTTGAAGTCTAATTCAGAGTTTATGAAAAAAATTTCTTGAAAGATCTTAAATATCAGAATTTTAAACTTTGATTATCTTTACAAGCACTAGTGACCTATTATATTGTATTTATGCCCACTAAACTTGGTGCAATGAATTCAAAAGCTAAGGCATAACAACATATGATGTATTTTATGGCGTGTACATACATGTATGCATCTCAAGTAAGTCTGCCACATAAGCATTAAGGCCTAACTCATGTTCCAGGCCCCAAATAAAAAACAAACTTTCTTCTAATGACAGTGTGGGGGACACGAGGAAAGGAGAGTCCATGGGACTTTCTATCCAGCCAGTCTGAGTAAAGCAATGAGCAAACTCTAGGCCCCAGGAGAGACCCTGTCTCAATAGACAAAGGTAGGAAGTGACTGTAAGCGGCTTCCACCATCAACCTCTGCCCTCAGGAAATGCATATGCTCTTATCAACACACACACACACACACACTCACACACACACACACGTCTCTCTCACTTTCTCTCTCTCTCTTACACACACGTCTCTCTCTCTCTCTCAAACACACACACATACACACACACACACACATGCACACACACACACACACACACCGCTAATTTTTTTTGAGTGAAAGTTTCCCATTGGAGAATTTGAGAAACTTAACCCCGTATTTAGACCCTTGGGAGTCAAAGGGTCTAAAGTAAAGATAGTATTGTAAGCTTATGAGTCATACAGCCATTGGGAATTTAATCTTTCAAAGATTAGACTAAATATTGGGGAGGATCAAGGAGATAAATGTAGGCTCTCATCTGATCAATTTCTAGTCCTCTGTAAAGTTTCCTCAGGCTTGGGAAAGGAAAGGTGAGGTGTAAACAAGAAGATAGAAGTAGGACCGTGGCATAAGAGAGAGCATGCCCTTGTACATTTTACAAACTCAGCCCAGGGTTGATGCAAGAAAGTAAAGAAGAAATGACTGTGAGCTTTCTGTGGGTAACTGTGGTCCTCAGAAAGCTCCAGGAGCAGAGTTTAGCATTATTACAGGGTTAGCCTTTACCTGTATCTGGGTTATTCTGGGATTCAAGAGTCCATATCGCCCTTTTCATCTTTTATAGCTTGGAAACATCAAACCGTGCTGGGACTTTTGTCAACTTTAAGAAGAAATAACATAAAATTAAACTCCACTGAACATGTTTCTTCTTTCTTGAGAGGTTTGAAATTGATATAAGTTGTTTAAAAGATCATAGAATTATGTTTGTAGTACAAGTGTGTAATATGTTTTATATGGACTACACAATTCCAGTTGTGAAGGATTCCTGTAAAGAGTAAAGTATAGATGCGAAAACTGTATAACTTAGCTTCTCAGTTTCATTTTGTAAATGGTAGTGATTGTATCTGTTTGTATAAGGTAGATACCAGGTTGCCCATGACGCTCGGAAAACGCCTAACTCAAAACCCTCACTGTCTTTATTTCATCTCTGTTGCCATCAGACAACCTAGAAAACTTTTTTAGTCCAGGATTTTGTGAAAACAGAAAATCGATTTTTGGTATTTATCAGAGCCAATATGCTACACTAAGATCTCAAGCCAGTTGAGATTTTAATTCTCTCTCTCTCTCTCTTTCTGCATATGTGTATATGTATATTTGCATGTAGGTGCCTATGCAGGCAAAAGACAACTTTAGATCCTGAGGAGCTAGAATTAAATGTGGTCACAAGCTGCCCAATGTCCATGCTGAGACACAAACTCAGGTCCTCTGTGCAGCAGCAAGCACTCTTAATGGTGGACATCTCTGAGCTCTGTATATTATTATTAGAATTTTAAAAAGCTATTTATGGCACTATCATTGTCCCCTTTCCATTTCCTCTTTGCTCAGGGATCAGCTCTATTCACAAACATTCTCTTTAGGAAAGAACACCTCTTACCGAATAAGATGCTTCTCCCGTGACACAAACCTTACACATTTCTTTCAAGGTTCCCATGGTTGAATACCCCCGTCCTTATGGTGCTTTTTGTTTATGGAGCCAGACAATGGACAGTTTCACGTGCGTGGACGCAACCATTCTTGGTGGATTCTTGCGGAATTGTCTTGTCCTCAGAGTCTTGCTTCTCGTGCTCTCTTGCTATGAACGCCTGCCTGCTTCTGCTTCTCTCACCCTTGAGTGGCTGTGCTCTCCTTCACCCGTTGTTCCTGCCGCCTGCTCCGCATTCGGAATGTGTCATTGATCTTCTGAAACAAGGAGGCTGGCAGGGGTATTTTAAACATCTTTGTTGGCAACATTCTCTTTAGGTTTATGGTCCCAGACAAAAGCACATTTCCCTCTTCTTCATCACCAGGACACCAGTGAATTAACACAATTCAACATGATCCCACCTCTTTTGTTTACTTACTTTCCATGTTTCTGTTTCAGGTCTAAAAGGTGATGGACACATTTGTGCACACAAGTCTGGCTGTAAAAAGATCAGTACAAGCTGACCTGGGCTTTGTACCTCTGTTCTCTTTAATTGTTGTGTTGTTGTATAAGCCTGCATCTGCCTTCCTTACTGTCAATATTTTTCAAAAGCTGAATTTATTCTAACTAGAAAAAAATATTATTGTGATCAAAATTATTGAAACCATTCTGATTTTGAAATAGCTTTTGAGAGCTGTGTACAGCACTTGGGGTTTCTTATTACGCTCTGCTTCAACATGGGAACGATACGTAGAAACATGTGGGAATAATTCATAAGGCTTTTATGTGCTGTATAATCTGGTTTTATAAATTCATGTAACAGGAGGTTTTCTGGGAATAATTTTCACTGATTAACCTTTAGGTCAATTTGTTATTTTTGCATAACCAACCATGACTTCCTTTCATATCTTTAACCTCTGATTCTTCCAGTTGATTAACTTTCTAAATAGTTAATTACTTGATAAATACAAGATAATTTCTGCTAGCTATCTTGCTGTGTGGTGATTCTTTTAACAACAGAACATCACATGAACGTGGTGTCTCTGGGATGTCTCCTTACATCTCCAAGTACTAGAGCATAAACACTATCTTTTTGATATGATAGATGAGGTATTTTCAAAATCTGTATAGACCGTGACATTTATCAGTACACGTAGTGATTAATTACTTTTAAAGATACAAAAATTAAGAAGATACTGGCAAGGCTGTTACGAAAATCTGCTAATTTCTAATTTAGAGTCAGCAGAAGAGATTGCATTTTTATCTGTAGTCAAATTTTGGGATAAACACAAGTAAGAAAAACTTCTGTTTGAACATTTTTTTCTCAATCAATTAACTATTTAAGGAAACAAAGCCGAGAATCTAAACATTAAAGCTAGAAGGCTTTGTTTGAAGTGTATCACTGTCTCAAAAATCTGCTGAGACCTGTTCTTTTCATTTTGTCCTCTGGTTGTCACACTGACCTAAGGAACAAGAGAACGGCAAAGTTGGGTTCGGATCTAGTGAAATGGAGCTGGGTGTATAACGGAAACGCAGCATTGTCTGTTTAGGCCAAAGGGACTGAAAGCCCAGTGCGGAGACCGTGTTTATTTATTGCAGAGCGCGAACCAAGTCAGTGAAGGGTGATTCGTTGACTGCTTCTTCAGCGAACTTGAATAAACAACTAACCAATCAATGCCCATTTCTTGTGAAGCCAGGCTGCAGCCTATGGATCTTGACCTCGGGATTACGTTCAAGGGAAAGTGCTAGGGCAGATACAGGCTACACCACCTGCCTGCCAAGAGCAGTTTATGTTAAGAGACAGGAAATGCAATTAGCATGTTTTAATAAAAAACATCCTTCTAGCCAGCACTATGACCCTGGGGGATCAAGAAGAGACACTATTGCCACGGAGCAGGTAAGGTAGAGAACAATGGCTCTTCCAGGGTGTTTTTCAAGGAACGAGATGAAGTATTCCACAACGCTTCTGAGGTTCCCTGCTCCTAGGATAGCAAGCTTCCCGTGCTTGAGGTCCCAAGCAAGCCTCCAAGGTCTGCACAAGCTTTTTCTGCTCTCTCCACCAAGCTTAAGGCACAGAGTATCTGTTTTTTTTTTTTTTTTGATAGAATTCAGATATCTAGGCTGCTGTAATCTCATGGATGAGTTTATATTTCCTTGTGGGACTAGACCAGCAAGAGCAGCCAGGTAAATCTAGGGTCTCTCACTAAATCTGGAGTTTGTTGATGCACCAAGTTTGGTTAACAAATGAGCTTCAGGGTCTACCTGTCTCTGCTCACTCCTATACCTCAAACACCAGGGTCACAGAATGAGCCACGGTGCTAAGGCTTTATGTGAGTGCTTAGGGTCTAAACTCAGGCCCTCCTATTGGCACAGAAGGCATTTTACTGACTCAGACATCTCCCCAAACCCTGGTCTCTTGGTTTCCAAAAGCTGTTTGGTTTCTTTGTGATCATATTCTGTGTTTTCAGACATCACATTTCATTGCTTAAGAATATGAATTGAGGAAACAAGAAGGGTAAAATAAGTGTTTCCAGGTTCCAATACTGCGCACCTAATTTATTTCTACTGGTCACAATGATGAGTATGTTATTCCTTTCATGCGAAGGCATTCTCTGGCATGAGGCAAAAATGCCAAGCTAAGCCGTTATTAATCTCTTCCCAGAAGCACTACTAAACAGTGCTATGAAACATCACCTATGTGCTTTCTTCTCCCTGTGCCAGGCCATGAAGTGAATTTTAGAGTTAAAGATTAAACATGAAACTTGTAGATGGGTGACGAATAAGAAGTGTTTTTATTCAGTAAGCCATAGAAAGAACACCTGTTTGGAGTTGACAGCAGGCCTTTGAATTCAAGTCAGTTCAAATTCTGTTCCCCATTTCCTCCCCGGCCCAGTCAAGTCATAATATTTGTCTTCCCTGCTTTACGGCACTGAATAACTGTTTGCTACCATGGAAAGAAAACGAACGTGTTTGCTGACATACTTGATACACATGGACTCTTTATAAATGTGATATTTTCTATTTGGGATGAACTTTTCAAATAACAGACTTGCAGCAATGAGCATCTTTATTGTATTTTCCTTTTCCATGTGTCAAACTACAGAAACTTACTGAAAACTTCAGCTTCATAGAGGAGTGCAGAAAATATGATGGAGAGGGTTACACCAGAAAGGTAGTACAAAATACGGCCCTAGACCCCTCTTCCTCACTGAACATACTGCCTTCACCACAAACTGACAGATACCTTTTGTGAGAAATTGACAAGCTGTCTGGGAAACTCAGTTATCACATGCAAGGAAATCCTCCTGAGACTAAGAGTGTATCCCTAGCAGATACCATCAGGGTAGAAGAACATAGAATGACGTATTCTAAATGATAAATGAAAATGTCAAAAAGAATAATATATTTGTGGCTGGAGAGATGGCTCAGTGGTTAAGAGCACTGCCTGCTCTTCCAAAGATCCTGAGTTCAACTCCCAGCAACCACATGGTGGCTCATAACCATCTTTAATGAGGCCTGGTGCCCTCTTCTGGTCTACAGGCATCCACACAGACAGACTATTGCATACATAATAAATAAATAAATATTTTTTAAAAAAGAATAATATGTTTGGTAAAATAGTCTTCAAAATAAAGATGTGATAAAGACTTCCTGGGCAAACACTGGCAGAGCTGGTCCCTGCTTGACCACCATGTAAAAGTGGTATGGGAAGGATTTTGAACTGAAATAAAATGGCACCAAGCAGTGATGTGAAATCATAATGAACATAGACAAAGACATACGCCGTGATGCTGGGAAATTCATCAGTAAATTGTTTGCTTCTTACATAAAAATAAAGGCAAAATTATTAAAGGTAGCTATACCTATAGTGTTCTTAGTGAATACAAGAAGATATGGAAATACTATATGTGGTATTAACAACCAAACATAGGAGGGGAGTAAAAACATGTGGTTTTGTATGTGATCAAGTTGTTATTGTTATACAATAGGCTATTAAGGTATTTAGGTAAGTCCTGTGAAATTCAGAAAGAACACACCTGTAGAAGATAATCAAATGAACATATAGGAGCCAAAGCATGTCAGTACAAGGTAAACCCCCCCAAAACAGTGCAAAGAGCAAGCAAGCAAAGCCACGAGACAAAGATAAAGCTAATATTAAAATGCCATGTGAAAGTCCTTCCCTGTTAATTCAAAATGTAAAATGGACACGACTCTGCCACCACAAAATACCAAAAGCAAGGCCCCTGGGCTTGGCAGTGTACACTTGTAATTCAACACTCAGGATGCTGAGGCAGCAGGACGGCAAGGGTGAGTGCAGCCCAGCTTATATAGTGAGTTCACATCTAGGTGGTACGTGAGCCTGTCTCAGACAACAAACAAACACCATAGGTGATTGTGCAAAAGGGTCATTCTACGTCCTAGGGGGTTGTGACCCATAGGTTGAGAATCTCTGCCATTGCCCAAGTATATGATTTTTAATTAATTAATTAATTAATTTTATAAGAACCTGTCTTAGGCATACACTGGCTGAAAGTGGAGATGCAAAGAGATACTCTGTGGAGACGGTAAGTCTATTTCTATCAAACAACATAGTTTTAAGTTAAAATACCCAACAGATGAAGGCAGACCTAAATAATGACAATTTTCATGGAAGCAACACAGTTATAAATACACGCAGCCCCAACATCAGGGCACCTGAATTTTTAAAGCAAATGGCAAAGAAACTGAGGAGAGAAATGTACTGACTGTGTTAATAGGAGAAAAATTCAATATTCTGCTTTTAATAATAACTAGAAGATATGGAGAGAATGGCAGTTGCCAAGGTCATGACGGGAAGTTGGGAGTTGCTGTTCAAAGACTTTTATAAAGTTTCAGTTATGCAAATTAAACAAGTTCTGGTGACCTTAGGCACAATATCATGTTTAAACTAACAGTACTCTAGTGGACATGTACAATTTTATTAAGAGGGTAGATCTTGTGTTAAATATCCTTATCACAACAAAAAAATGCAAAGAAAAATAAAATACTTTTCTCAGAATCCAAATTGAAGTAGTATATGTGTCACAGAAAAAAATAAAAAAACTTCCCTTTTCTCCCAGATTTAAAACCTTAAATCATTTCTATAAAAATGTAATGTTCACACATTAACAAGTGGCTAATGAAAGTTTGATTTTTGGCAGAAAATGCATTGTAGAAACAGCAGGCCCTGATGCCCTGGGCAGCACTGTGCACAATGCAGTGACTGGTTCAGAGAGCGGTTTCTCACCTACTCCACTTGGCCATACTGTCTGTCGCTCAGCACAGGCAGAGGACTTGGTCCATCCACTTGCAGACAGCTACTCTCAGAGGAGCTCTGAGGGAAAGCAGCATTCCATAATTCCATCGTGTTTTCTCCTAAGGCAGACAGTACAGAAGTCTTTACTTAGGCCAAACAATTTACAGTCTGTAAAGCCAGGCAGCGGGAGCACAGAGAGGCTTAACATTAATGTTTTACCAAATCATTATTCTGGTAGCAAATATGTTTCACTGGGATCATTTAGTTAATGACATTTATTTTAAGAATAAGCATTAAAAGAGGAGTATGGGAATAACTGATTCAGGAATGCACGGACATGCTTAGCACAGAAGATGGCGTTCTGTCTAGGTAGAATGCATTCTGCAAGCATTTGCTGCTCACCTCACCCAGAACGTAAATTAAAAATAAAATAAAATTTAAAAAAACCGATTCAACATTTTATAAACTGAAATACCTTTAGGTTCTATCTGATCTATCTCATCTACCTTTATTGCTTTTCAAAATTTCAAGTTACAGGACAAGAGAAAAACCTTGATAGTCTAGAAATGTCAGTCTTGTATCAGCTGGGGAAAGAGAGCAAGCGGTGGGAAGATTGTGAGCGTCTGTGTAGGCATTTCAGTGAACAAGAGGGCCTGGGGAGCAGTTTGCAGCCACTGCATTTCTCTTCCTTGTTCCATCTTGTTATCTGGGGTTATCACCGATCCTGCCTCTTGATAGAACGTTGGGCAAACCATGGTCTTTGCCGCTGTGCACAGATTTGAAAAGCACCCCAGCCATTTTGAAAGACTGATCACAGTTTGGCTTCTTCCAGTCAGATGTAAAGACTAATGCTACATTTTAAGTTAATTTTCTCTCTCAGGCCTACCCAACCTTCCCTCCTAAGTGGAAAGTGAGGAGTTGAGTGTTATGCTATCTTTTCTCCCAATCTAACCATTTCACTACCCATCCAAAAGTTTCTGATGCTTCCATATTTGGCAAATTGGTTGGGGGCAGATCAAACTAAGAGCAGCAAAACAGTTATTTGAAGAAACATTTCATAATGAATTATTGAATTCAAGGTGTTTGAATATTCATATTCTTTCTTTCTTTCTTTCTTTCTTTCTTTCTTTCTTTCTTTCTTTCTTTCTTTCTTTCTTTCTTTTTTGATCTTTGCAGGAAACTTCAGCACTCAGGAAGCTGAGGCAGAAGGCTCTTGAATTTAAGGCCAGCCTGACCTACACAGCAAGGTTCCATCTTAAAGAGTAGAGTCCTCATGTGGTCCATGTCATGTGTTCCTATTGTTGTAGCCATCAAGACTCCCCAGTTTGGCACCTCCATCAGTAGTACCCTTGAGAGAGGTAACAACTTCCAGCAATTGCTGTAGGAAGCCTGGAGGTCTTTGTTCTCACAGATAAGCACGAGACATAGATGTTCAACCTTCCCAATGTTGCAGCCCTTTAATAGAGTTCTCATGCTGTGGCGATCTCCAGCCATGAACTTATTTTCATTGCTACTTCATGACTGTAATTTTGCTACTGTTATAAATCATGATGTAAATATCTGTGTTTTCTGAGGGTCTCCTGGAGATCGTGACCTACTGTCTGAGAACTACTGCACTAGAGGAACGTGGCAAGTTAAGCTCACAGGACTGTTCCTTCAAGGGAAGGAATGAAATATCTGTCATCTACTTAGAAGACCGGGGGTAGATGTCTTTACCAGCCTCGTTGCCTTTGCACTGTCTATGTGGCTAGAGACTTTTCTAACACCAGGTCCTCCCCCAGACCCTCACTGTAAATTGGCTTTCCTCGGTCATCTATAGATCCCATCTTTACAGACTTCACAAAGACTTTAGATGTAGTCTTGCCTGGTCTGTATTTAGCTTACTTTGTCCCCCAAAGAGCTTTATGTCTGTGATACCAACAAAGCACATAGAATTGGGCACTTGTCACCAGGAAAGCTTTTACCAAAGCATGTTGTGCTTAAACTTGCCTAAAATAAACCACTCGGAATTAGATTCCAGAAGTTTGAACCAACACAAGCTACTTCTTACCTTTCAAGGATTGTCATCCTGTTGGACATGGGAGTCATAAACTCCTGTTTTTTTTAAGTCCCCAAAGCTTCTCCCTCAAACAGACAATTCCAGCTTTTCTCATCAAGCCCTATCATCTCACAAGTGACATCCATGTTCTCTCTAAAGGAGACCGTATTTAGTCCATCAGAACCCGCATCATCATTCCCTGAAGAAACATTGAGTGCAGATCCATCCCCTCTGTTCCATTTTCAGAGCACATAGCTAGTCCACTGTTGTAAACCATGATTTCTTAGACCAAACGATCATGTCTCCCCAAGTCTAACCCAAATCACAAGGTCATGCCTTCCGAGGGGTGCCTGAGGATGCCAACTTCATAAGAATGAAGGGGAAAACACATTTCTTAAGCCTCCCACTTGGGGAAGTAATTACCAAAAACACGCTCCCTACAAAAGCCGGTTATTCTTCAAATGCCTGAACTTTTCATGTGCTAACTGTAGATAAACCTAAGTGATCACAAGACTGCATTTGATTCCCAAGGTTACCTGTGGGTGTTAGCTCTACCTCAGTTAGAATGTGATAGCTATTTTGAGTTCAAAGCTCTCAAATGTAGTGACACATGACCATCATTGGTTCTCTTTGGCAGTTACAGTTTAGCATAAATAGCCAACAAATTCTGAGAATTGATTGATTTTTTGTTGTTGTTCTTGTTTGTTTTTTGGTTTGTGAGACAGGGTTTCTCTGAAGCTTTGGAGCTCATCCTGGAACTCACTCTGCAGAACACGCTGGTCTCGAACTCACAGAGACCCACCTATCTCTACATTTTTTTAAAAAATGTGTTGTTTATGAAAGCCCAGGGTGTGCGGGTCAGCTTACTCGCCAGCTCTTTTGCGAAAGGACCCATCAGCTGCCTCAGCAGCACCTTTTTTGATTTCATGGCTTGTCTTAGCTTTTCCAATATTTTCACCCTTATTTGAAAATGCTTTTGTTTGCTAAATCCACAATTTAGATGATTTAAAAGTAAACATGCAGGTCTCATTCCCATTTCTTTTCAGTTTGCATTTAACACTTTGGCTGTTTATTTCTCCTTTCTCTCTGTACCTTCACAGCCATCTTCATGGGAGGAAAACATGCTCCACACACCCTCCCTTTCCTTTTCCTCCTTCCCTTCCTTCCTTCCTTCCTTCCTTCCTTCCTTCCTTCCTTCCTTCCTTCCTTCCTTCCTTCCTTCCTTCCTGTCTATATCCTTTCCTGGCTTCTGTATGGCTTTAGCTATTAGTCACTGCATCCCAAGTCTAACACTGCCTGTCTCTGAATTACATACAGTGACACATGCTTCTCTTTCTAATGATACTCCATGTATGCGTCACATTTTATAGCCCCAAGTTTCCTTTCTTTAGTTTCTTTTAACCACCTGTCAAGACACACAAGGCCCTTATTCCTATCCATAAGGATCTGCTTGTGCTAGGGTGTGTCTGTATCAATGCGATCTCTCTCTTTTAGTCCTTAAGGCATTGCTTACCTGGCTTGTCCAGTGACCAGAAAATACACCTGTGAGTCATAAGTTCGGCTTTATCCTCAGTGGTTTAGGGCACATGTAACAAGTAACAACCTTCTTTTTGAGCCACTGTCACCTTTCTTTAGCTGGTCTGCAATTAACATGATGTCATCAGGGTGGGAATGCCTCCTTCAACTAATAATCCTCTCCAATTAGCATATCTTTTGGCTGTTTTATGGCCAAGTTTTTTGTGAGTCATATTAAAACTTTACTTTCTAATCTCTGTTTACTCTGAAATGTTTTCCTAATTTTTTTTTTTGGCTTTTGTGCTTAATTTTCCACATACTCTGTTTCTTGCCAATGTCCTTACTGCTAAGTCTACAGAGCTGTTTTTTACTCTGCATTCTATTTTTCTTCTTGGCAAAATTTAGCACCATTAAGTACCCCCTTGTAGAAAATATCTTTTCTTTTGTCCTCATCTCTGTCTTTCTTGAATTCTCTTCTCCCATCTTTCCCCATTTCTTTGGATTTTTTCCACTGTTATCCAGTTTTTCCTCTTGTTCTATGCTGTGTATTTTCTTCCTAAACTTCAATCATTATCTAAAATACCCTCAAATTTGTGTTCTTCTTGGATGGCTGTTCTGGTCTTTAGCTCTTACTGTTCGGCTGCCCATTGGATACTTTTACTTCCCTTCCACAGAAACTTTGAATGTGTGTCTAAAGAATGAAACTCTTTCATCTTTCGATTTATACATTTTATTACTTGTCCTTGATCAGTGAACGATATCACCCCTCCCACCTGATTGCATAGTCTAGAAGCCTGACTTCCTTTCTTGTAAACCCATGTCTATTTGCACAGCAAGTCTTATTAATTCTGCATTAAACTTCTCAGATCTCTATGCTTCTAGAGCTTTGAAACTAACCTTGGGTATTCTGGACCTTTCCCTGTCTTGCGCAGCAGCTTCTTCTTGTGTCTCCATGATTCCCATACCCTTCCCTTCTAGGAATGCTTGGGATTGTAGTTAGAGAAATCCTGAAGCTTTTTAAGGTCTGATAGTTTCTGTAGTTCTCTATCAGAAATGTCTACTTCTAACTGTATGGGACTGGATCTCCAGAGTCCTAGGTTTATTATAAGATATCTTTCTTACTAACACCAAAAGGTTCAAATAATATAGAATCTTAAATTGATTAGTGTTTTGGTTTAGGAAACTTGGAATTAACACTAAAAGCTGTAAGTCGTTTATTAAATATTTTAAATGGGTGTTTTGTATATTTAGAAGTTGTAAGTGTATAATCTTCTTCAATAATAACAAAAGAAATAAAGAATTGAATTCAAGGTGAGAAGTAACAGAAGAAATGTATAATACAGAGAAAAGACAGAAAAGGCAAGGGGCGAGTACAGGCTGAAAAAGGAGATGTAACTGCTGATGGCTTCAGTGTTTCCTTTAACTCGTCATGAAGCTAGGCCAGTCTTCAGCCTGGATTATTTATCCCCAAGACTATAAGTTCATGAAATGGATCAGAGCTCCCTGGTGGGTGGGCTGAAAATGTATGCTTTGATATTAATTCCTGGGCATAAGGACAGCTATAGTCCCTAGACTGACTGGCCTTTGCCACTAGCAGCCTCATCTGTCTACCAGGGTGCTAGATAACTATTATCATTTCTCTATGAAAAATATTGAAAAAACTATAAATTTCTTCCTTTTGCTCAAGTCATCTTAAGTGAGATTCTGTTTCTTGTCATGGAGAACTTGGAACAAGACATCTCTCCAAGCATGGAGTTGAGCTGATTTTTCTCTGTATAATTATATACCATTTTCCTAATGTCTTAGAAGTTTGATCCAGGCTCACCAAGGTAACATTGCCCTCAAAGCATATTATTTTTCCCATTTTCAGGACAGCTATTTCCCATCATGTCTTTAATCTTTATTAGCATCTTTCATTACATATCTAGTTTGTTCATTTAAAAAATGCTAATGAATTTTTATTCTGGGAATACTGAACTCCTTAACAATTTCTGAAAAATTCTCAATGCATGTTATTCTTGTGTTGCCCAGCTCTTTTATATAGAGTTAAGGGCTCTTTCTATTAAATTACTAGCCATCAAGATCCTCCTTCATAGTCAAGTATGGTGGGACATGCCTTTACTCTCAGAACTTGGGAGGCAAAGGCTGGTGGATCTCTGAGTTCAAGACCAGTCTGGTCTACAGAAATGGGTACCAGGACAGCCAGGGTTATGTAACAAA
The DNA here is from genome assembly GCA_004026605.1 of Ondatra zibethicus. Classification (NCBI taxonomy): domain Eukaryota; kingdom Metazoa; phylum Chordata; class Mammalia; order Rodentia; family Cricetidae; genus Ondatra; species Ondatra zibethicus. Next base: position 33,552 of record PVIU01011755.1, on the reverse strand, counting down.
ACCTTGTCCTGAAAACAACAAAAGAAAAGAAAAGATTTACCTTCAATTCTATTGTATCCATGAAACATTCTAAATATGTCAAATGAATAATTTATTGAGTCATTTATTAAATTTTATTTCACATTATACTCAATATTCAATCATACAGAGTAAATTTATTGAAGGTGAAAACTCTGTCATAATATTTTTTGTAGTATCTAGCCCTAAGTAAAAACGTAGAACAATGTTAACAATATTTAATACTTACATGTTCACTTTGCATTAGGCAATTTTCACAGATTACATTATTATGTCAGTTAGGCACTAGACTGACCCCTAATTATTGTTGAAATCATTATCATAATCATCTTAGTAGAACAAGGCAATATGTAAATGACATAAATTTGTCATCATGAAGACATGTGCTTGAACCTTGTCTACCATGATGTGGTAGCTATGCCTTTAGCTTCCTTTCTCTGAGTCTCCTACATAGTCACATGTTATATGATAAGCCATGATAAGGTGGTCATACATTGTTAAGGAACTTGTAGTATTGGTACACAAATTATGAAGCACAAATCATTTCTTTGTTTCTTCTCCATTTTTGTCTACAGACACTTTATAAATGTGTATTGAAACAACTTTAGTGTCTACATATTTGGAAGCTACCACAAATATGGTCACAGGTTGAGTTCTTTACATTTGGGGCTTCTAAATAACTGAGCTAGTGCTGAAATACAGTATCCCATGAATGAAGATGGGTGCTAAAAAGAAATCCCACATTATCTCATATTTGAGAATAATAAAGGGTTATTTATTTAGTAGTAGACTCATAGATCACAGTCCTCTGCATGAATGGGGAACTGGAACTGAATCCAGTTGTTGGAAGAGAGATGGAATGTAATATGCTTTACATCAGCATAAGAGGCCACACCCAAGTGGACTGGTAACTTAAAGGCTACTGGCTGTAGGATTTCCTATAGCACCTCCCCCTCTTGTTTAAATAAGAGAGTTCTAAGCCTAATACAAAAGTATATACAATAAGAACAAATATCTTGTATAAAAATTAGAATTACAACCAATATAAGCAATATCAAGTAAGAAATATGTGATAAATGTTTCAATAATTATCCTATCCTAAAGAGTATAAGTCTTGTATTATAAATAACTTGGCCAAGCCATGAGAGGAAAGTAACTGCAATTATCTAGTCTTCAACCCCATCAAAGACCCGAGAAGAGAAATAATATTACTTGAGTAAGCAGGAAATGCAATTAAGCAACTTCCAAAATGTGCAACAAATGACAGAGACAATTGGCTACCTGGGCAATCACCCAAAGTCTCATTTGCAATGTTGGAGCAACCAACTTTGGCTAAGGCCTAGAGTAACTGACAGACCATTTACAGAGGCAGAAAATTTTTCAAAACCATCTTACCCTGTCTTGGCAAGATTTGACAGTCTTTTTTCTTATATCCTGCTTGTCCTATCTGGACATCGTACATTTTATCAGTGGTTGATGCATGGGCAGTTCCTTGCCCAAAGGCCAGTTTTGCCAAGAAGAAAAAAAGCTCTAAGTGGAGTGTCTTTGATGCTCAACATTCTCTTGGGAGTAGATTGGTGCTGCCTGGAGCAATTGTGTCTCACATCAACAGAGCCCTAAGTTATATAAATGTCATATTCTACAGCTATTTTCTATGCAGAATATGATCTCTATGTATCTAAAGAATCTGATTAGTCTATCTATAAGTATGACAAACATAGATGAGTATTAACCTATAATTCTTAATACCTATATGACTTAAAGTCTAAGACTTCATATTAGAATATTAAACAACCTTTAAACAACTGTGCAACAAATGAGGACAATGACCTCAAAATGTAAACAATGTATAAGTATCTTGATCAGAGGTAGAAATGTATATTGCAATTTGATAAATATATCGTAAAATTGTATCAATATACAAAATGTCTTAAACAGAGGTAGAACAGATCAATCTGCCAGATTTCATTCCTTTGAGTACCATTTACTGTAGGCAATATGGAAGGCAATATGACTAGAATGCAATTGAGATTTGGATTCACCCTATCCATGTGTGCCTCCTGTAATTTTTTTCAATAACCATCAATTGCTTTTCTGCTTCAGGTGTTAATTCTCTGAGACTATTTCAGTTTTTGTTACCATCTAAGGTTTTGTTTAAATGAACTATTAGATCAGGTGTTATCCCAACAGCTGGTCGTAGACTGGAAATGTCTCCTAACAATCTCTGAAAGTCATTAAGAGTCCACAACCAGTCTCTCCTAATTTGTGCCTTTTTCTGTATACCTATTTTAGAACCTAGGTAATTGACAGAATCTTCTCTCTGTGTATTTTTTTTCAGCAGCAATTTGTAATCCCCATTTTGGCAAAACTTTCTTTACCTCTTTAAACATTCTTTCTAAAGTATCTATGTTTGAATCAGATAGCAAAATGTCATCTATTTAATGGAAAATTTACATTAAGAAAATTTTTACATATTATTTCCAATGGCTGACTTACAAAGTATTGGCATAGGGTGGGGCTATTGAGCATTTCCTGTTGAAAGACTGTCTATTGGTATCTCTTAGTAGGCTAAGAATTATTAGAAGCAGGCACTGTGAAGGAAAATTTTACTCTGTCCTTTTCTTATAAAAGTATATAGTGAAGAAACAATCCTTTAAATCAATAACTATAAGAGTACATCTTTTTGGTAGGAGAGAAGACAGAGAAATTCCAGATTGTAGAGGGCCCCTAGGTTGAATTACCTTGTTGACAGTTCTTAGATCTGTCACCATTCTCCATTTACCAGATTTCTTTTTAACAACAAACATAGGAGAATTCTAAAGGCTGGTTGATTCTTCAATATGGTGAGCATCTAGTTGCTCCTGTACCAACTTATCTAAAGTCTGCAGTTTGTTTTCTGTTAAAGGCCACTGCTTAACCCATATTGGTTTCTCGGTTAACCATTTTAAAGGTAGGGCCATTGGTATCTCTAAAGGTTTGCTCGTTGCTTTGTGTTCTCATACAGCCTGAATGGTTGGTGACCTTTATATATAGTTTCTTATAATATGCTTCCCAGAAAATGAGTTTCTGGGATTGCAGGAATGTTAATCTGGGTATTCCATTGCTGCAGTGGGTCACAGCCCCATAAATTCACTACAATATTAGCCACATAAGGCCTCGGCCCTCTTCTCTGTCCTTCTGACCCTATGCATTCAACCCATCTTGTGCTTTGTATCACTTGATATAGGGTTCCAATTCCTAGGAATTGAATATCTGCCTCTTGAAGAGAGCAATTTGGATGCCAAGATTGTGTAGTAATGATACTCATGTCTGCACCCATGTCTATCAAACCCACAATTACAATGTCATTTATACACACTCTTAGCTTTGATCTTTGATCATATATAGAAGTCTGCCAGAATATATGTTTCCTCTTGGAATTTTTGATTCATCCTCCATATTTATTCCATCATCCAGAAAAGTGTTTTTTTTTTTTTTTTTTTACAGAAGGCTCTAGATTTTTTAATTTTCCCCGTGAGATATGTCCTCCACAGTGACTAGGTATGACTGAACCATTCTTGACTTGGGGGGCCTGGTAGAGGCCCCCCCAAGGAATTTCCTGATGGTATCTGGTTATCTTTTCTGTCTTCTGTTGATCTGCATTCATTCGTCCAATGTCGGTATTTGCTACACCTTATACATGATATAGAAGGTGATACCTTTTATTTTTTTCCATTCCCAGAGGAGACATTATTTCTAGGAATTCCTTGTCTGCAATCCCTTCTCAGATGTCCTATTCTAGCACAATTAATACATTTGGCATTTTGATGTTTCCTCATACCTTGGGAATTTGCTTCTCATACCCAGTATTCAGCATTATTGTCAAATGTCTCAATGTTCATTGTATGGAGGATTCATTCATCCATTGGTGCTGATCTAACCTTTAAAGGCCCAAGTAACTATTTGCATTCTAAGTTGGCACTTTCAAAAGCCAGAGATTTAATAAGTACTTGTTCAGCATCTGGGTCTGTTACTCCTATTTTTACAGCCTTAGTTAATCTTTGTAAAAAGTCACCGTAGGGTTCTCTCTGGCCTTGTTTAACCCTGGCATATGATTCCATTCATTTTCTTGGTTCTTGAATCCTATGCCAAACATTTAAGGCTGTGTTGTGGCATGGGGACAAGATTTGTTCATCATAAAGAGCTTGAACCTGTGGGTCAGCATCAGTGCCCTCACCAAGAATTTGATCTTGGGAAGTCTCAAGTCCTTTTGCTTTTCCCTATTGTTCTAAAATTTTTGCCTCTTATTTGAAATAGGATTTCCACTTTGCTATAGATATTGAACTGGTATGGATCTTGGTTTATTGATACAAATTTAAGGTCAATTTTGTTATTAAGTTATGATGTTTGTATAGCTCGTTTAAAAATGTAATATATGATTAAGAAATATAGGTTACTAGAGAGTCATCTATAATAGTCAAGCTTGTAGTCATGCTAGTTAGGTTTTCTAGATGTATGGAGATATATTTCTGTTAGATAAGTATTCTTCGAACCTTTCAAAGACTATAGAATGTGGCATTTAAAATGTTTAAGAACTTGCACATTTCATAACAGTGAGACACACATGCTCCTGGCAGCATCAGTCTACTTCAAGAGAAAGATGGGCATCGAAGAGGCTCCTTATGGAGTTGGTTAGCCATTTGTGCAAGAAACTGCTCTTGCCTGGACTGCTTGATGAGCTGGACATGCAGGACCCACAGAAAAATGACTGCTGAACTTGCCTAAAGGTGAGAAAATCCTTCAGGGTTCCTGTTTCATGAAAAAATAGAAAGAATCTCCTAGACATTCTTTAGGACACAGAAGAAAATGACTGACAAACTGCCAATATAGGTGGAACTATCTTTGAAATTTCCTACCTCATGGAAAAGCCTCCAGATACAATGGACCTATAGGCTGAAGATGGGTACCTTCAATATTACAGAAGAATATTGGGTGACTGTCCAGGTAGCAAGATGTCTCTGTCATTTCAGAGTTTTGGAAGTTGCTTACAATGCACTTCCTGTTAACTTAAGTAATATTATATCCTTCTGGAGTCTTTGATGACATTGAAGAATAGATAGAAAGTAGATACAAATATTGTAACTGTAATTCTTGCTTGATACCTGTTTTGTTATATGTAATTTTACTATGTTAAAGTTAAAGTCTTCCTTTTTATTTAAACAGAAAAGGGGAAATGGTGTGGGAGGTCCTTCTGTCTATGTGTTGCTTTTATTGGTTAATAAATAAAGAAACTGTCTTGGCCTGTGATAGGGAAAAAGAACAAAGCTAGGTGGGAAAAACTAAAGTGAATGCTGGGAGAAAGAAGGGTGGAGTCAGAGAGATGCCATGTAGCCCCACTGGAGACATATGCTAGAACTTTAGCCAGTAAGCCACAGCCACGTGGCAATATGCAGATCAATAGAAATGGGTTAAATTAATATATAAGAGTTATCCAATAGGAAGCTAGAGCTAATGTGCCAAGCAGTGATCTAATTAATACAGTTTCTGCATGATTATTTAGGGGCTGAGCAGCTGGGAACAAACAAGTGGCCTTCCCTTCTACAACAAATTGGTATGTCAATGTGGTGGACTAAATCCATGTAAAACCTGAGAGGGTTTGGAAAGGAACTCTAGACACATAAAACAAAGTTTAGCCACATTTTTTTCTTAGCTGGCTGCTTACCACAGCTCCTTTAATAGAGGTTTTCCTGATTCAGCAGTACCAGGAAAAAAATCCACTGTTTTGAAATGCCGGTTTTCTTGGCTGTGCTGCCAAAGTGACCTCTGGCTCTTTCAGGTAACCAAGCATTTGAATGGGGTTTGTGAGCAGCATGCTGTAGTTTGCTTGATGGCAACTTGGACAGGCTGTGTGCCTGGAACTGGGGTTGTGTGCATGGCTCTCAGAGGTTGAGGCCCATCATCCAGGACTGCTGAAACTAACTGAAAGCAGTCATGTGGGGTGGCCTTAGTGCTAGAAGCCCATCTCCCTAACAAATGTGGAATGCAACCCATAAGTTATGACTGCTTGCTTAATTTCTTTTAGCTCATTCATTTCTATAGGTATCTATCTACCTTCTTTAGATCCTTTTGGGCATTTAGAACTTGATGCTTTGTCAGAGTAGATTACAGGATAAGTAGCTAAAACCCTGGGTAAGTCATCTCTGACAGGTATTGGCAATGTTAAATCCTGTCCTTGTATCTTCTTTCTCTGATCATCAGCTCCAATAATTTACTCAATTGTTTCAAATCTTTTTACGACTGTCTTTTGTAAAACCTGAATCTCCTTGCCTGTATATATTTCTAGTGATTTCATTGAGGCATCTAGCCTCTGGTACTCATTCTGCACATATGATTCCAAGGTTTGAAGTTTTTTCTTCAAAGATAACATCTCACCTTGGACATTATTTGTATAGCCTGAAGATTGCCTTCCTGGAGAGATACTCTATCTGCTAACCTATTATAACTTTTTAACAGATTTTGATTATCAAATTTAATAGTATGAATTCTTTCAGATAATTTCTCAGTACCCTTTGACATGGATTAAATTTTGTCTGTCAAATAAATGTTATCCTTTTCAATAGTATTAATTTTTTCAGGTAACTTTTGATTTTCAATGGTATTAATCCTGTCATCTAGCTATTCATTATTAGTCTGTAAAGACTGTATCATTTCTGAAATATCTCGTTCTTGCTCTGTTATCAAACCATTTTCTTAAGGTTATAATATTAAGAAAAAAAACTGAGTCCCAATATCCAATAAATGGATGTATCACAATAACCATATAAGTCTTGCAGAATACAGTCTATAGTATCAGCAAAAAGGTTACTAAAATTCTCTATGGTAATATTGTCTGCCACTATATAACTTTCAAGTTTATTGATTTATTAATTAATAAAATATTTATCTGTGTTATGAGGTCCAGTAAATTGTTTTAGGTGTAGTAATCTTTATTGTCCATCAGGTGTTGTGGTTGCAGAGTCACAACCAGCAGCGCAACAGATGGTTCCATGAACAGACCTGTGACACTTAGATTTTTCTGCCTCGATGCTGGTTAAATATTGACAAATATGCTTTGCTTGACAAATTAAAAGCAACTAAATCAATTCTGTACATGGAGCGATGAGCCCAGAACTCACGGGCAGGGAGCACAAACAGGAAGCTGTGCAAGTCACCACATAGCAGGGATGTGGCAGTGGGTGTGGGGATGTGTGCAAATTTGGGAAATTTCCTAGTCACCGAGTACACTTAGTTTGCTGTGGCAGGAGTTTACAAAAACCACTTAGTAAGTGAAATTAAGCCTAGTGGGCTGGGGTAGAAGACCTTCTGGGCTGTAGACCGTTTGGGTCTTTAAGACTGGTCCACCCAGTAGGTGTGGAGTTTGGATCCATGTGGGGCACCAGATAAAGATTTACACTAAAAAGAAATCCCACACTAGCTCATAATTGAGTATAATAAAGGGTTATTTATTTAGGGGCAGACTCACAGATTACAGTCCTCTGCATGAACGGGGAACAGCAACCGATTTCTGCAGCCAGAAGAGAGAGGGAACACCCTCTTTACATCAGCATTTATAGTATAAGAGGCCACACTCAAGTGGGCAGGTAACTTAAAGCTACTGACTGCAGGATTTCCTACAGCACATGAGGGACTCCTATGTGTGCTTCTGAATCTGCCTAGGAAGTTCAGAGGCATGGAAAGGATGTGGCAGATAACGCAAACTCTACTTCATCATTTTGATTCAATTTTAAAATTATAATTATTTGTGCATGGGAGGAGCATGAACTTAGTCATTAGAGGACAATTTGCTGGAGTTGCTACGTCCTTCTACCCTGTGTCACCTGGAGATTGAACTTGGGACATCAGATGACACCCAGCACCTTTTGCTTGCTGAGTTACCTCACTGGTCCTCACAGTTTCTTTAAATAATAAACAAGTACAATGATGACAGAGACCACGAGTAGAAAACAGACACTTTTGGTACCATATTTCTAATTTTATGATGCTTTGATTACCATGACTGCATAAGAATTAGGAAAAATCTATTTTGGAAAAATAAGCTTTTATTATGCTTATTGGTCACATAGGCAAGGGATGTAGGAAGGATAGAGACTAACTTTTCTATCCCGAATGTGTGGGGCAGCGGTTGGGAAGACCAGAGGCTGGAAGTGCTTGGATTCTGACTCATACCTGCAGTTGTGAGTAGCTGTCAGATGGTGGAGTCAGTTTCCCCTCATGTGTGCTCTGTGAAATCTCCACATGGACTCAAGGCAAAGAAAACACAAGAGCAAGAGAGAAGGGATGCAGACCCCACCTTTCCAGCAGGCACTGCTCCATTATAGGAAGAGCACATAGGATGGAGTGCTTGCTGCTGCAGCTATCTCTGGATTTCACACTGTGGCACAAGATGTATGTCGACATGCCTGGCATTTATACAGCCTGTTATTAAGTTCAGCAAAGGAGTTCTGTCAGTTGTCTCTTTTGAGATATAAAATGGTAAAATCAAAGTGGTTCTTTGGACCCACTTTAATCTTAAGACTTCCATTTTAATAAGAAGTCTAGTAGTAGTTCTCAGTACAATAAAGGCAGATTTCATTTCAAAACACAGACAAAATGATAGAGGAGGGGGAAGATTTTTTTCCCTTTTTTTAGTCATTATAAATGAGGCATTTCAAAAGTTACATTGCTTTCCCAAAAGATGTCTCTATTCCCAATAGCTTTCTAAGACGGTGATGTGGAATTTCCCTCTGTATGCTTGAATATCGTTAATGAATAAAGAAAGTGCTTTGGACCTATAGCAGGGCAGAGCTTAGGTAGGCAGGGAAGACAGAACTGAATGCTGGGAGAAAAGTGCGAGTCAGAGAGAAGCCATGGAGCTGCCGCCAGAGTCAGACATTCTGAAACTTCAGCCAGTAAGCCACATGGTGATACACAGATTAACAGAAATGGGTTAAATTAAGATGTAAGAGTTAGCCAATAAGAAGCTAGAGCTAATGGGCCAAGCAGTGATTTAATTAATACAGTTTCTGTGTGATTATTTTGGGGCTAAGCTAGCTGGGCAGCCAGGACCAACAAGCAGCTTCCTCCAACAAGAACTGGTTCCTTCTTCAGATTACTCTGGACTATTAAATGAAACAAAACAGTTAAATTGTTTCGTATTTTTGGCATTGAGTTTGGTACCATTTTTCTTTACTCAAATACTACTTTTTTGTCTTTAAATTACTAAGTCAAATTCTTAATTTTTCTAGAACATGTGTCAGGGGATAAGAGTAGAGGAAATTACTCTTAGAATTTCAAAGTTAGACTCTGATCTAGATAAAGTGTCAGACAAATACATACTCCAGAACCCATTGTTCAACCTTTGCTTTTTTAAATGGCAGTCTTCATATAAATTTTTCTTTCTTGTATAATATCTACTATATGTTTAAGAATATTTCAGTTCAGGATTAGAGAAACTGAGCAAAATACTAAAACTCTAGAGTTAAGGTGATTTGAGTTTACAAAAGAATTTAAATAATATTTACAGAACTTTCTTCAAAGCTGAATTTGATTGGAGAAACAGTAATGGAGTCAAAAGTATTGGGGCAGAAGGAAATGAACAGCAAACTCTATCTATTCTTTGACTGGGGTAATAAACATATGGACCCAGTTTAGACACAGGAAGAGGAATATTATAACATTAGACAGAACTATAAGAAGTACTAATTACTGGGAAGAGCCAAAGAAATACCACAGTTATATGATTTTAAGCAGAATAACTGAACTTTAAGATGGCAAAGAAGGTAGCAGGCTGGGTAACCCAGCATGGAGAGGCCAAAAATTTAAATCAAATTTGTGACCTCAAACACAGTTCTTTAACAACAGCTGTTAGCATCTATAGCACTTGGTGTGTACAGAATGTGCTCAGATTTTCAAACATTTGTCAAGTGCAGGCTTAAAGAGAGATGAGTGTATTGGCAACAAGAGTCACCTTTGAATACGTAGGATGGGGACGTACTGCTATGTCTCCGACATTCTTAAGTCTATGATCTAGGAGAACATGGAATTTCTAGATGATTCATGACATATTTTTTATGAAATTTATTGCACAATGGTCAGGACATTTATCTTATTGCTTAGTTACAAACTTCTTGCTTGCTGAAATCTCTATATATTCACAATGAATACTGATGAAGATCTCAGTGGAATGGCTCGTGAATAACTCCTGAAGTTACCCTATATTAGAGACAATGACCAGAAAAATGTGGCAACCCTGAATATATAGATACAATAGGATGTGCAAGCTAAAATTGAGAAAGATGACATAGAATATATATATATATATATATATATATATATATATATATACACATACATACATGGAAATTTTGCACTTTTTAACTCTAACACATTAAACAAATACAAAGTGGGAGCAGACACAATCCTTTTATTTTCAGGCCAGTATGTCGCACCAAAAGAAGAGAGTTTTGTTTGATCTTTCCTAATAGGACGTTTGAGTGGCATGATTTTATTTATTTTTTGTTGGTTTTGTTTAATGCGTTCAAAACCAGGCCGTCAGCACAAAGCTAGGCAAACACTCTGTTGCTCATCCACAGCCATGGGGGTTTAGCTTCACATTTTTAACTGACCTCTAAAACTTTCCTGCAGAGGAAGCACACACATTACAAAGAGAATAACAGCTATGAGAGAATTTATTTTCCATTTAACTCCCCGTGTCAATTTTTTTTAAAAAATTCATTATTTTCCCTTAGTTCTTTTAGTATAGACCTTAATGGGTTTTGCTCCTAATCAGCTTTCACAGAGCAATATAAAGACAGGATTACAGGGCACGCATATCACAGAAACAGGTCCCTTTGTCCCATAGCAATAGGTGGGTAGATATTAGACAATTACAAATTTAAAGTCGCAATGATCATTACATGAAGCATAGCAAGACAATTATGCGGTAGAACTAATTACTCTTCAGTCATTTCATAGTTTTACCAAATGATTTATGTTTCAAATGATCACCTGTCTCCAATTAGCTGTTTAGTAACCAAACTAGAGTAAAGTTAATTTTAAAAAATGAATCTATAGAGCATCAACTTTGCTCTCACAAAGGTGCATTGATTCCATTCACCATTGCCCAAGGGGCTCTACTGATGATGAGGAGAGAGGGCAAGTAGGTGGGGACCAGAATTTAGAAGCAGAATTCTGCAATTTCAAGGTCTAACCTCAAGTTATTTGGTTGAATTGGGATAGGCTGCATAATTGTTTTTGAGCCTTGTTTTTCCTCTTATATTTTAAAAACAAAATAATTTAGTATTTACTTTATAATGGTTTAGAAAGAATCCAATATATTCAAGTGTAAAGATAAGAATATATTTTTAAAAGGAAGACCAGTTACCACCTCTTTAATATTAAAAGTATAACTTCATATAAAAATTCCATCAGATCTTGTTTGAATTTCTGAACCACCTTAAAATACTCAAACAACTTCAAGTTTTCCTTTCTGTACAAGTTGTACTAAACTAAAGGAAAAAAACATAAAAAATTCTTCTTTTATAAGCTTATACTGGATCCCTTCCCCTGGGCTCCATATTCCAGCCCTCAATTTGGCAGAAAACTCAGCTTTATCTGAGGTCAGGCCAGTTCTATCAAGGGACCGAGATCTTATTTGGTTTGTCACTGTTGCCTCAGAGCATGGTACTGGCCGAGTGGATTGTGGGTTGCAGGTTTTGTGGCTGATTGGCATCCTGGTCCCACCACTGGAAGCCTTGCCTGGTTGCAGAAGATGGACAGTTTGGGCTCCATGTCCTTCACTGTTGGGTGCGTTCACTAGGGTCACCCTTAGAACGAACAGAGTCACCCCTATTTTAAGAGAAGAGCTGGCATTCTCATTGTTTAAGAATATTGCTCTAAATGAAGTTTTATGATTTTTTTTCTGTTATCAGAACATTACTAATCACATTTTATAGTACGGTTTTGTTGATTTTTAAGAGCACAAATATTTGAATTTTATCCTAATGCAATTCACAGATATTGATCCAAACAGCTTCAGTGAATAAAACTATTACAAGGAGTAGAATTCTGCTTTAGCTGTAATATCTGGGTCTTATATCTTCTTAGTGATGTTAATGAGCACAATCTAATCTACTTTAAACACGTGGTACAGTAGTCATGGTCTTAATACTGTTAAATCTTAATGTAGGCTCTGTAAAAGCACACTGTTAACAGTGCAATATATTACTGAAAACTAAATTAAAAGTAAAACCTTAGTTTAATAAAATAAAAGAAAAAAGGGAAGAAAGAAAAGAAGGAAGGAAGGAAGGAAGAAAAGAAAACTTATACTAAGTAAAATTTAAGTCCAGAGGAAATAGTCACACAACAAACTGTAACAAAAACCATGAAGATTGCTTTAAATACATGAAACTTGATATATATGGTATTGTAGATGAGAAACAGAAATCCTAGACCTGATTGTTTCTATGCTCGGAATCCAGGTTTTAATGTGCTTCTCTGAATTCACTTAGGTCTTAGAGACAAGGACTGTTTCCTGATTTACACACAGTAGGCTGTCTGAGCTGCCTTTGAAGAACACTTAAGGTGTATTATAAGTCTTCATCTCTGAAAGTGGAAAAAATGTAATCATCAATTGCACTCAGCTATGAATTGTTCAAGCTGCAACGACAGCCTCTCTGCAAGCTGTAGCCGTATGTACGGTAGTGACACAAACCTCATGGTAGAACTGACCACCTTTTGATTGTATTTAAGGCCCACTCCATGAGAGCGAACCCATATCTTATGCTCTTCATGAGGCCAAGAACCTAAGACTAGATACATTATGAGCCCTAGGAGAAAATCTACAATTATTATGCTAAATGAACCTAGCAATTAAACAGCTCCTAACAACAAGCTGATGCATAGCTCAGGTCATCACTCAACTTTCTTCATCAGGGAAGCCTCCTTCTTGCAATAGATGGGAATAAACATAGAGACGCACAACTGGGCAATGTGTAGAGAGTGAGAGACTTTGGAGCCCTCATCCCTAAATGGGATGCTTGTATCATCTGCCCCTACTTATGGCTCATGGATATATGCAGAAGAGATGGCGAGAGATTATAAGAACCAGAGGTGGTGGATAATTCTAAGGAAATAGCATTTTCCAGACACAAGAGAGCTGATGCACATGTGACCTCAGAGACTGGGATGGCATTCATAGGACCTGCACGAGCCAAACCAGACAAAATCCCAACACAAAGAAGGGAAAGTGGGCACAAAGTTCCATTTAGAACCAAGAATCTACTTACAAGTGATTTCTGGGAGGGGAAAGTCAGTTTTTCTCAGTATAGTGACATAGATATATCAACCATACCCAGGTAGGTCACATGCTCAAGAGGAGTCAGTCAATATATACCTGACTACATGAGTTTTTGTTTGTTTAAGCTTTATTTGTTTTGCTTTTGTGTTATTTGTTTGTTTTTAAGAGAGAGAAAGATTATAATGTTGGGAAGAGTGTGTGGAAGGATTTTGGAATTTGGAAAGAGGAAAAGAATATGATCAAAATACATTACATAAAAAATTTTAAAAATACATTTTTAAAAGTAGAAAAATTCAAGTTCAGTCTCAACCGTATGCCTGACTTTCATTTTTTTGTGATTTATATACAATATTATACATGTAGAAACTCTTCACTTGCAGTTAATAATAACTCAACTTCACCAATTTATCAAAGTATTAAAGCAGTATTAAAGTCAGTATTAAAGCAGCACAGAAGACTTTAGGGTCTGAGTGTTTTTAGAGTATTAATGTGAAATTTCCTCATCAGTTCCTGTATTTGAACACTTGATCTCCAGTTTGTGGTGCTTGTTTCTAAGGCTATGTGGCCCATCATCTTAGCTAGGCTCTCTGTTGCTGCAACAAAAACACTATGACCAAAAGCAAGTTGGGGAGATTATTCAACTTATACCTCCATATTGCTGTCTTCACTGAAGGAAACCAGGACAGAATTCAAGCAGAGCAGGAACCTGGAGGCAGGAGATGATACAATGGCCATGGAGGGGTGCTGCTTACTGACTTGCTCCACATGTCTTGATTAGCCTGCTTTCTTATAGAATCCAGGACCACCAACCCAGGGATGGTGCCACCTACAATGGGCTGGATGCTTCCTCCATTGATCACTAATTAAGAAAATGCTTTACAGCTGGATCTCATGGAGGCACTTCCTTAACTGAGGATCCTTTCATCCATCTTAGATGACTCTAGTTTGTGTCAAGTTGACACAGAAAACCAGCCAGTACAGAGCCCACTTCAAAATGGGGCCTGTTGCATAAGTTGAATCTTAGGAGTGAGTGAATGGGTCATAGCCTAGGCCTGGTTCCAACGAAGCTCTCTATATGCCTGTTCATCAAAGAGTGAGATATTAGCTTCCTGTTCCTACTGGCAAAGCTTCAAAGCCATCCTGGAGCCATGCTGTTCCTGCCATGATGCATCCCCTGAATCCCAAGTCAGAATACATCCTTCCTCATTCTCATCCAGTAAGGAAAGGGAACTAATATAAACGCATGACACCAGGGTGACTATTTCATGACATTAACACCATGGCAACTTGACATGTTCCAAAACAGCACTAACCACACAGGTCAGCCGTGCGAAGAACACAGGGTTAGCCTCCTCACTTTTGCTTACTGACCCTGTAATTCAGGGTTGTGTTAACCTATTGGGTCCTTAGTCAAAGTTATTGATTAAAGAGAATATACAAATGTAGGAATTGAATCAAATAATTTTTACCAGCTATAAGATCTATGAGTATAAGAGTATAAAATAATATTTTTAGCCAGTGGTTTGCGGGCTATTGGAGTCAAAATCAATACCCTAAGAATATGCATCCTAAGGTTTTAAGCTTCTATATGAGGATAATTGATTAGATGGACATTTGTTAACCACCTACAACATGCTCAGCACCCCTGAAAGCACGGGTAGGAGCATAAGAAAAATGGTCTAGAGATGAGTAAGTCCTGGGGTGTTTACACTTTGGAGGGTGAGTAGGCATTAACTCAGGTGTGCGCAGCGTGAAGATGGTTGTTTGCACTGAGGATTGTGACTGACAAGGGAACAAGTCTGAGACTAGGTTTCTGCACTGGCATCTTACATTTTTAGGAAGTTGAAGCTGTAGTGTGCTGCTAGAAAAAGGTAACTAGGTTTTGTTTTTATTAATCTTACACGTGTCATTACTGTATACTTGAGATATAACCTGCAGCGAATCGCTGTAATCTTTCTACCTGGAAAATTACAGAGCTTCCACTGGGCAGTTTCAAATTCCGCTAAAGTTCTACAACCTGAGGATTCTGTCAGGCAAGCTGTCTGAGGCTGTTTGTGCTGCTATAACGAAACACTGAGTGCTGGCCAGTTAATACCTAACATGGCCTTATTTCTTAAACTTCTAGTGTCTGAGAAGTCTAATGCTGAAGGGTCAGAAGGTCTAGCTTCCCTGAGGCTGCTCTCGGCTCTGAAGATGGTTTCTTGGTACTGTGTCCTCTGAAGCAGAGTACTCAGAAGAGATGATCTTCCTCCTGTGAGCCGCTCTAGAGGATATTTAGCTCTAATTATAAAGGGACAAAGCTTCACGACTTCACAATTTTTAAAGGTCTTGTTTCTTAAAACTATCACCGTGGCCATTGAATGTCAATTCCCAAGATTTTCACGTGTCTGTTGTCCTCATGAAAGTAACTTTTTTCTATCTACTTCAATAAAATGGAAAATAATTTTTATTTGGAGCCCTGATAGTCTCTGATGATAATTTAGTTTTCTTGGCATTTTGTTTCTTATAAGTGTCCATGTGACACATTGTAGTCACTAAAACAAAATAAAATGTCTTCCTTCCCTACTACGGGCACTGCCCTTGCTGCTCTTCGTTCCTCTGTCCTCCGTAGAGGACAGTGACAGTGCCGTGAATGTAAGAGCCACAGGTGTGATTAAAGGAAGGGAAGTAAAAAGTCTAAATCCTGAATGAACGCCTGGACAGCAGGGCCCTAGCCTGCTGGAGTTGTTGTCTGAGTAATGCTGTACTCTGGCTTCTTACGAGCAGACAGACTTCACGTTTCCTAATATATATTCCTAAATCTAGTTTTTAAAAATGTGTTTTCTGAACTCAGAACCTGAATTAATCAATATGACATGGTTCAATAAATTAATATCTGAGTATGTATATGTATGCATGCCCAAGCATATACATCTATCTATCTATCTATCTATCTATCTATCTATCTATCTATCTATCTATCTATCTATCTATCTATCTAAGGAAACCTAGACCACACAATAGGTGACCCATGATTCTGCTCCTTTGCATGATGTAGTAATTTTTTTTCTTGTATTTTTCCTCAAGTGTATGGTTACTTAACCTTTTCTTGCCTTGTTATGCTGATAATGATGCTGATGAGTGGGCATATTTATGTTTCTATGGTAATAATACCTATGTGGCAGAGAACCAGTGTATATTCTTAATTGGCACAGTAAAGATTATGTTTTAGAGCTCTGGGAATATTGCTCTGTGGTAGAGCAGTTGCCTAACACTCAAAAGTCCTAGGTTCAACTCTCAGTATTGAAAAGGACTTATGCTCTAGGAAAGAAGTTTAACAAGGAAGAATTTTGTAGACCAAATTATGGTTAGTATTTCCCCCTCTTTCTCCCAAGACAGGAGACAATGTTTACTCATTACCTGAAGAAGCAGGATGTTCTCCACTTCTGGAAACTATGGCAAAATGGAGTTCAAGCATGGCATTTGTTTGATACAGGAGCCTCTTCTAGGTCTGGACCTGCTATGGGCACCTACGGAGGACCCAGTGATAGCAGCACCTAGAAGACACTGATGGAAGTTTTGGCATGATAACTCAGTCTTTGTGGAGCACAAGCTTCCATACGCTATAAGAACTGATTTATTTTATATTCGGTGATATGGGTTGCATTGCTTTTATTATCATGTCCAACGTGCCTTTCTGAACAGTGTGCTATTAATTCCATTTTCTTTGTTACCACTTCTCATTGATCTACTTGTAAAAGCTCATCTGTCTTTGAAAGTCTGGCTCATGTTCCACCTTCTAGGAATCTTTTACAGATTCTACCATGAATTAAAATGTGCATCTTCTCCATTGAATAATATTTGCTTCTATTTTCCTCACTACATTGTATTCTGTTTATTTTTCATATTAGACTAAGAGATTCCTATAAACTGAGACTGTATGTTCGTTTCCTGGCTGCCCAGATCTGAAATAATCACACAGAAACTATATTAATTACAAGACTGTTTGGCCAATGACTCAAGCGTATTTCTAGCTAGCTCTTATATCTTAAATTAACCCATTTCTAATCTGTGTATTGGCAAGAGGCTGTGTGACAGAATCTTTATTACCCATTACAGTGATAGGAAGTGTGTGTTCAATGAATGGCTGAAAAAACAAAGTGCACCAAGCATTAGTTGGATAGCAATGATAACACACACAGTGGATGTAATAGTGTTCAAGGAATCATGACCGCTGCTTGCATAGACCTTGACATAGTCTACTGATATAGTAGACAAATATAGTTCCAGTTGCAGGTGGTTATAATAGGCATAGATAGCGGAGCCATTTGTGTAAAGGCACGTGAGATGAATTTGTTTTGTAGGGCTATGAATTTAAAATATTTTTGAAATATAATCCCATGATATTATATTCAAAGAAGATGCCATTGGATTCCCTGGAATTGGTGGTTCTGAGCCACCAGTGCGTGTTCTGGGAACCAAATCCAAGTCATTTGCAATAGCAGTGCATACACTTAACCACTGAGCTGCCTCTCTAGCCCCTGGCTTTTAAAATAAAGTGATGTAATGCAAAATGTAGCCAATATTATAACATACTTTTTATTTGAAATGTAGCATCTTTATTATTTCCACAATGGACTCAAGAGAGTTAAGTTGATTACTTTTTTGCCAAAAACAAACATTCAGGAATCAATTAAGACAGCACGTAAAATACCGTTGTATTTAACTAAAGGTGTAATAGCATTCATTAAATATTTAAAGTACGCATTAGGCACTTGAGAAAAATACACAGTCTTTTTGTATCACATATCATAAATGTAATGTCATTTGTGTTTTAGTTTAAAACTTGAAATCATGTTGATTTCTGCTTAGGAAACAGAAAGTCTGCAGAAACTCTTCACTTAAAATAATACTAAGAAATTAGATTTCCTACAAAGACCAAATGTAAAAGACCATCAGAAATATGAGATTTTGAAGAAAACCTGTAGAGTGAAATTTATTAAGCGATGAATCCCATCAAGGAAAAAGGAGACTCATGGCTACACCCATTCTTGGCAGAGTAATGGGGAAAAAATAAAGCAGTGTGAGAAAGTAGGAGTAATTTTATGACAAATTGCTAAAGGCCGGGGTGGGCACAGGGTCATTTAGAGGACATGGAAGTCTTAATAAAAAAGGACTCTACCCATCCTCTTTTGCAAAGGTCTTTGATATAAGTGCCCATGAGAAAGACAGACATATCAGACTCACTGAGGCATGACAGAGAGTCCAGAAAAAAAGCTAGCAAGCTCTCCAATGCGTCTGCTGAGCATGAGGAATAACTATCAGCTGCTGGCCAGAGAACAGAAGAGAAGCCCCCTCCTGAGATGCAAATCCACAGAACCCACTAATGGCTGAGACAAGGACATGAAGCCTGAGCCAAATGCTCCAGGCATTTGGACCCCACACTTTGATAAAGGGAATTTTAGTTCTGTCATCAAATCTATTAAAGCTGGTGGTGAACAACACATAAGTAAAGCAACAAAAATCTACAAAAAAGATGTCTTATAGGCTCAGTTCACTACCGGGAGCAGATGGGAGGTAGGTATCTATTTCTAGAGGTAAAATTAATTCACTTCTGTTGTCATAGAAGAAATGGTGACCTATCGTCATCCAGAGATGACACAGGCAATAGAGGACTGGCAGGATGGCTCAGCAGTTAAAGGGACCTGCTACCAAGCCTGAGTCCCTGAGTTCAATCTCCAGGACCTACATATGTGCAGTGGTACATATGTCCACCTATGTAGAAGGAGGGCTCACTTGTTCGTCCCAGCCTCCCAGAACCGAAATAATCACACAGAAACTGTATTAATTACCTCTAGCTTCTTATTGGCTAACTCTTATATTAATTTAACCCATTTCTATTAATCTGTGTATCTCCACATAACTGTGGCTTACCAGATAAAATTCCTAGTGTCTGTCTCTGGCAGCGGATCTATGGTGTCCCCTCCAACTCTGCCTTCTTCCTCCCAGAATTCTGTTTAGTTTTCCCTGCCTAGCTCTGTTCCCCTATAGCTCTGCTATAGGTCCAGAGCAGTTCCTGTATTAACCAATGAAAGCAACACATAGACAGAAGAACCTCCTATACCACACCTACATATACATTAATAAATAAAAGAAAAAAGAAGAAATAGGTGACAGAGTCAGTATGAGAGATTACATAGATGATGAAACTTTTAGTGTTTTTAATTTACTACAGTAAGTGTATGGAAGGTTCTATAAAAAGGTCTAATAATATTCTTTTCTTAAAAACATGTTTTTAATTGAAATATAATTACATCACTTATCTTTTTCCCTTCCCTTCCTCCCATCCCTTCTCCTTTTCTTTATTGTTGTTTTGTACATCAGGAAGTGATTATATATAGATTTATAGTGTGCATTCAGGAGAAGCTTTTAGTTTAGGAAGAAAGCACTTTTTTGTCAAATTTTCAATCTGTTACATAAAATCCAAGTTAAATAATATTAATTTATAATAAAGATGTCTAATGGGCAGAAAGTCCAATTCTATGTGTCTTTAGGGGACATGGGTGAATGATATTTCTTTATTTTCAGTGAGGGGACCACATGCTTAATTTTAGCCCATGTATTATGAATAAAAATGAAATGTGTAATTTCCTAAAAAAGACAACTGAGACCAATCATAGAGAATGTATACTGCCAAACTGAGAGATCAACATACAGCCAAATTGTTGAGAGAGAGAGAGTGACACTGGGAAGGGAAAAAAAGAGACTGATGTGACAGAAATGAAAGAGAAATGAGATGGAGAAGGGGCCTACGGAAACTCCTGGAAGCAAGGGCATGTCCTTTGCGTGGGTGGATGTTCAGGAGGCATTGGTGTGGTAACTTGTCAGTAAGTTATATGTTTAGACTTACGCAGGGTATGCAAATTATACTTCAGTGTAAAATGTCAGCTTTGATTTTTCTAGCAACATTGAATTTCTAAGTATCTATTCTTTTGTATCTTATCTTACATCCTATATTTTATACCTGTATCTTACATTCTGCACTGTCAAAGACAGGTCATTCTAGTATCATTATATATATATATATGTGTGTGTGTGTGTGTGTATATGCATACATACATATATATGTATATATATCATAAAATCTATTATATGATAGAAGGCACTGATGAAGATACAGATTTAAAACTGAAAACAACATATAATTACTGAGCTTCGGGCGGTCCCATGTGTCTAGATTCTAGAACATTCTACTGCAACTAGAAACTGAGAAAACAACAGTGTTTTGAATACCTTTGTTAACCGTGATTAATTTAAACCTGGATTAGTATACATTACAAAAGACAGCTAATTTTTTCATCACAGATGATATTTACAGACACTGAGCAGTGATGTCATGTATCTTTCTTATTTGAAGTCATAATCACTAAACCTTGTTTTAATTATTGGTGGATATTTTTCCAGAAATGCATTTCATTATAGTGCTTGCATATATTACCCTGTATCAAATGATAATATATCCTGGAAATCTCTAAATGCCATGGAAGCTTGTTTGATACAGTCCTAGTGATTAGACACAAATCAAGTCTTGGGAAACGTTACTCAAAATATTACACAATTGAAATAATATTTTGGAATACTCCTTTATTCAAACATAAATGAAACTGAGTAGAGAAGCTTAACTTAGAAAATACCTATTTTCTTTCCCTGAAAGATCAAATTATGCTCTTTCCCATTTCTACCACAAAGGAAACCTGGGCTCAGCCTTTCATCAATCATTTCCTGAAACTATCACGTAGGAGGAAATCTGTTGCTTTCTAAGCACTCAAAGCTGTATCAGCCTTCTCCCTTGCTGCAGAGCACCTATGGCGGGCCTTAGCATTGGCGGAGAGGGAAGCAGAAATAAAGTAGCCTGGACAGGCGCTCTACTCTGCTTATGATTTGGAGAACATATTAAGTTGTTCACCTCCAGCCATTGACCTTTAAATGATGCTCAGTCATCCACGAAATGGCCTCACCTCATCAAGAAATCGTGTAATGCCAGTATTGTCTATTAAGTATCAAATCATCTTCTCTATCATGTATGAGTACGATTGCTGGTCATAATGCAGCTTTGTCCATCTTCAGGATCGTTGCTTATACAACAAAATCAACCTTGGCCAGATTTATGCTGTTACATCGCAATTTCCCCAATTTTGAACTGGAGGAATACTAATTTTCAAAACTTCAAAACAGAAACATTTGGTGGCTTTCAGCATATTCAGCAGCTATGATTTGTGGTTTTGAAAACACTATTTCCTATTGTGCCAACACCAACATTGTTCTTTGTTATATACTTTAAATATTTGTAAAATACAAGCTTTAATATTGTAAATTAGCATCAAAATTATGTTTTAACTTGATAAAATATCAAGAACCAGGGTCTTGGACATCAAAGCAAACAGTAAATTTAACATGCTAGATTAATTAAGGAGAATCTGAATTATTATCTTTACTATTACTATTATTATTGGAAGTTCTTTAACTTTATTTGGCACTCAGCAGTTCTCATCCACATACACTTTCAATAGATTTCTGAACATTTAAAATTCTATTAGTAATAGTTTTCTTTTTATCTAATATTTTAAAAATTAAAATATAATCTCATAATTCTCTTCTTTCCCTTTCCTCTCTCTAATTCTTCTTGTGAACCACCTCTACTTGCTTCCTGTCCAAATTGTTGTCTCTTTTTCTTTAGTTATTATTGTTATACATACACACACATACACACACACACACGAGAGCGTGCCTAAATATGTAAAGATAATCTGATCAGCCCACCGAGCGCTACTTGTATGTGTATGATTTCAGATCTGATTACCTGGTATTGGATGATTCTTATTTTTTACTTTGATTTGTGTGAGTCGACTGGCTCGCTCTGTGTTTTCCTAAGGTGAATTCATCGTGTTTGACTGGCTCGCTCTGTGTTTTCCTAAGGTGAATTCGTCGTGTTTCTCTTCAAGTGGCTGGCGAGAGTGGCTCCTGTCCTCATGGGTAGCTCTGTGTTCTGAGGACTTAGCACACGGAAGCAGGTCACATAGCAGGTGTCAATGAAGACACTCTCCATTTCTGGTTTTGTTAAAAGTGTTTAAGGTATTAGGCAGCTGCACTTAGTTCTCTTTGGTTACAAGAGAGAGCTTGGAGCTGACTGAGGGGCCCAGCTTTAGCTGATGTGAAAGACTAGATAGAAAAACAAAGAAACATTACTGTAATTCAACTTTGCTACTGGATTTTCTTTAACTTCAGAGATGTAATTACTTCTTTTCCCCCCTATAGTTGCATGTTTTAATTTTACAGTGTGCCCTTGTAACTCCTCTGAGAATAGTTATATTTCTAATTAAGTCCTTTTCTAGTTTTTTTTTGCCAACATTTTTATTGGAAAGTAATTGATGTATGAGAATAATTTCCTCAAATGGTTGGAATTTTTGGTATATTTTTATTCACAATACAATCTTCCTCTGTAAATGAAAATCTCTATTCTCTTGCGAGAAAAGTCCTAGGAAATACTAGGCTTATTCTGTGGCTTTAGAAAGTACTGTTGGTCCCTCCGTGGCTGGAGCGTTAGCCTTTTGGGTAGCCCATTGTCCATCATGGACACTTTGTTTTTCTCCTTCCTTCTATCATTTCTTTTTATGATTGTTGCTAGTTCTGGGTTTTGTGGATACTAGGTCAGCATTCAAGTGTTGAGATATATCCTGAGTCATTTGTCTGTTTAGATAGAGACTTCCTATTTAGTACAAGCTATCCAGGAGCTTGTTATATGTCTCAGACTGGCTTTGAACTTGTGTCCTCTAACTTTTGCTTCCTGAATGTTGGGGTTAAAAGCGTAAGCCACTATGTTAACTCTAAGAGCTTCCTTCCACCTTCCATTATTCAAAGAGCTCCAGCAGTTATTTTTTCTTGTTGAGAATATTGTATCAAGAAATTGAGATTGGGAATTCTGGAAAAATGTACCTTGTCCCACAAATAAAAAAACTGTGGTCACTAGCTGCTAATAGAGGGCACACTAGTGGTCTGCTCCAATAGCTGTCATTCCTGACCATGGGGTTACTCCTTTGTTATAATGGATTCTCTTCTAGTGAGATCATTTCTTCCTTTTAACAGGATTTGCTTTCATAACTCTGGTGGTTTGAAAGAAAATGGCCCCCAAAGGGAGTGGCACTATTAGGAGGTGTGGCTTTGTTGGAGGAAGTGCGTCACTGTGGGGGCGGGCTTTGAGGTCTCTTTTCTCAAGCTTCCCTCAGTGTGACAGTCAGTCAACTTCCTGTTGCCTGCAAGAGGCAGCACTTTCAGCTGCAGCCCCGCCTCTATCTGCAGGCAGTCAGGTTCCCCGCCATGATGATAATGGACTGACCCTCTGAAACTGTAAGCAAGGCCCCTCAATTAAATGTTTTCATTTGTAACAGTTGCCATGGTCATGGGGTCTCTTCACAGCAACAAAAGCCCTGACTCTTTCCTACTTCGCAAAAATCCCTCTAGTTTAAGGCTGTTGATAGGAGCATTTCTGTGATTCCATAGATTTATTCTTATCTCTGTGTTTCTTCTGTGTAATGGACTTGAGAGAATCAACATAAATGTTGATGCTTACCTATCTTAGAATAGAAGTTATTCTTGATTGTCCACTATTATTTTCAAAAGTAACATTGTCATATCATTAGCTATAGAAAAAATATAAGCTCAAATTTTATTGACTTCTTTTACTTATACAGCTATTTTAGAAATAGAATTTTCCAACTTCCTGGGGCCCTAAATTTGATGGGCCTGAGACCATGACTTAGAAGTAACGGTTTAATACTTATGCAGGTCTGTTCCCACGGGAGGCTCACAGGTCCACAGGGAAACCAGGCAGTCATCTCTAGTCTTCCTTGCTGAGGCAATTCCAGAGTTTCAGACTTTCCTCTAGGGAAAAATATAATCAAAGCTGGAGTGCTCAGACCCACATCTCCGATCTCTTCAGATAGCAGAGGGGTGTGGTGAGAAGACTGTGTTCATTCACCACGGTAACAAGATGTGAAGTTTCTTACTTTCCGTCTCTCACCTGTGAACCACTCCCTCTGTCAACTCAGGGGGTCTCAAGTGAAGGGTGCTCTTATCATAAAAAGGTAGAGCATTGCTGCTCTGAGACAGCAAAAATATCCAAAATGTTTAAAAGCTCAAAAATGTGAACATCCCAAGGCTTGCCAATCTTAATTTCCTTCACCAATTGTGCCTTGCATTTCTGAGGATAAAAAGAAAGTTAATTTGGATATTCTCTCTCTGCCTTTTGGTTAGTTTGGATAAGGGTTTGTCTATCTTGTTGATTTTCTTGAAGAACCAACTCTTTGTTTCATTGATTCTTTGTATTGTTGTCTTTGTTTCTATTTTATTAATTTCAGCCCTATTTTTTTTGAGACAAGCTTTCTCTGTAGCTTTGGAGCCTGTCCTGCAACTAGCTCTTGTAGACCAGGCTGGTCTCAAACTCACAGAGATCCACCTGCCTCTGCCTCCCAAGTGCTGGGATTAAAGGCGTGTACCGCTACCACCACCTGACTTCAGCCCTCAATTTGATTATTTTCTGTCATCTACTCCTCCTGGGTGAGTTTGCTTCTTTTTATTTCAGAGCTTTCAGGTGTGCAATTAAGTAACTAGTGTGTGACTTCTCCATGTTCTTTATATAGGCACTTAGCGCTATGAACTTTCCTCTTAGTACTCCTTTCATGGTATCTCATAAGTTTGGGTATGTTTTGCTTTAATTTTTGTTGAATTATAAGAAGTCTTAATTTCTTTCCTTATTTTTCTTTGACCCATTGATGGTTCAGTTGAGCATTGTTACATTTCCACAAGTGTGTAGGTTTTTTCTAATTAGTGTTTTTGAATTCTAACTTTAAGACATGGTGATCTGATAAGATATAGGGGGTTATTTCAATGCTTTTGTACCTGTTGAAATTTGTTTTGTTACCAAGTATGCGATCAACTTTAGAAAAGGTTCCATGAGGTGCTGAGAAGAAGTTATATTCTTTTATGTTTGGGTGAAATATTCTATAGATGTCTGTTAAGTTCATTTGAGTCATAACATCTGTTAGTTCTCTGGTAAACCTGTCCAGTGGTGAGAGTGGAAATTTGTTCAACTACATTCATAGTAGCATTATTTGTAATAGCTAGAACCTGGAAACAAAATAGATGCCCATCAACCAAAGAATGGATAAAGAAAATGTGGTACATTTACACCATGAAATATGACTCAGCGGTAAAAACAAAACAAAACAAAGGCATTTGAAATTTGTAGGCAAATGGTAGAGCTATTAAAAATCATCCTGAGTAAGGCAACCAAGGACTGGAAAGAAAACACAGTATGTACTCACTCATAAGTGGATATTAGATGTACAACAAAGGACAACCAAGCTACTGCCCACAATCTCAGAGAAGCTAGGCAAAAAGGGGGACCCTAAGAGGGATACACATAGAGGGCCCCAGGAAGGAAAATAGTTAAGATCTCCTGGGTGAACTAGGAAGGGAGGGGATGGGAACGTGAGGGGTCAAGAAGACTGAATTGGGGGAGGGGACGAAAGAGGAGAGCAATGAAAGGGATCTTGATAGAAGGAGCCATTAAGGAGTTAGGGAGAAACCTGGCATTAGAGTAATTCTCGGGAATGCTAAAGGATGACCCCAGCTAAAACTCCTAGCAATAGTGGAGAGGATGTCTGAAAGGGCCTGCCCCTATAATCAGATTAGTGACTACCCTAATTGTCATCACGGAACCTACATCTAGTAACTGATGGAAGCAGATGCAGTGACCCACAACCAAGCACTGGGCTGAGCTCCTGGCGTTCAGTTGAAGGGAGGAAGGAGGGATCATATGAGCAAGAGGGTTAAGAGCATGATGGGGAAACCCACAGAGACAGCTGAACCAAGCTAGTGTGAGCTCACTGACTATGAATAGCGGGGAAACTCGCATGGGACTGAACTAGACCCTATGAATGTGGGTGAGAGCTATGTGGCTGGATCTGTTCTGGGTGGGGGCGGTCACACCAGGTACATGAACTTGTTTCTGGTTTTTGGAGCCTATTCCCTGTGGCAGAATACCTTGCTCATCCTTGATACAGGGCGGGGGTGGGGGGAATGCTTGATCCTGCTTCAATTTGGTATCCCACATCTTGTTGACTCCCCAAGGGAGATCTTACTCCCCCTGAGGAGTGGATAGGGGATGGAAGGGGGAGAGGCGGGGGATGGTAGCAGAATGGGAACTGGGGCTGGTATGTAAAATGAAAAGTAAATTTTTAATAAAAAATATGAAAAAAGTAAACATTGCCCTACTGAAGCTGGAGCAAGCTTCCACTTACAGTCAGATGGTTAACTTCTCACATGACTAAGGAATGTAAAATGGAGACCTCATACAGTTTTGGCTGTGCTACGTTTCAGTTTGTGAGAGGTAGAGCAGCAGACCAACTGACATTATGCATCTACTGGTTCCCAGGAACCCCACCACATAATGGAGACTAAACATAAATGGGAACCATGTGTACTATGCAATCAAAACAATTTTCTTCTTCCTAATTGGGATACTGTGTTCACGAGATAACCACCATTTTAAGACTAAGGTTGTGTAGCTAGGAATAGCATCCTGTCTAATTGTGTTAATTTCACCATTGAGGGGAAGGTTAATTGAAGGTAAAGTTGTAATTACATTATATCCCTGTGTGAGCTTTACTTTTACAAAAGTAACTCTACCGTCATGATAAACTGGCCCCCAAACAATAATATGAGAACTTGAGGGTTTAGTGTAGTTAAGAAGAACACAGATGATTCTTCGGTAAAGTAAATTACAAAAAGTAATTTTCTAAATTATTTTTTATGTAACAGAAGTACACCTGAAGATATCTAAAAAGGAAGTCACATTGAAATTAGGTTGCTGTGATAGGTAGGTTTATCTATGATAAGGAGAAAGATACAAGTTTGACCTCCAGGTAGCCATCTTAGCTGGTCACTGATGTGAGAAACATTCTCTTTGTGTTCCAAAGGAGCATTCTCAGAAATACCAGAGTCACAACATGGTACAGAAGTTTTTAACTGGAAGTCATTAGTACACATCAATAAATGCACAGGGCTGAGAGTTTGGAAATATGTGATATTTTGTTTTCTATAGACCAGCATGTTAGACTAAGTTATCTGGGGAGAGAATTTCCAGTAGGTACTCCTAGTCCAACAAAGGTGACTTTAGGGAAAATGAAACAGGTATGTGTGCTTTAAAAAAAACTTCTTCACAGGATAGCAGAGGAGGTAAAGGAATTCAGGATAGCGGAGGAGGTGAGTGGCTTCTGGATAGCAGTGGAGGTGAGTGGCTTCTGGATAGCAGAGGAGGTGAGTGGCTTCTGGATAGCAGAGGAGGTGAGTGGCTTCTGGATAGCAGAGGAGGTGAGTGGCTTCTGGATAG
>PVIU01011754.1:0-63232 GCA_004026605.1 Ondatra zibethicus | reverse complement strand
CTATGCAGAGTTAAACATTTATTAGATGGGTGATGGAAAGAGAGACAGAGAGAGACAGGGAGATAGAGGGAAGGGGGGAGAGGGGAGAGAAGCAGCTGCTGCTCCCGTGAGAGCGGAAGAGGAAGAGAGGGGCAGAGAGTTAGGGTCAGAGGCTGGAAGCTGGGAGTGGGCGTGGCCAATAAGAGGCCAGACACTACATGCATTCTTACAGGACATGATTTTCTTTCATTCTTTCTTAGCAATACCAGCTTGCCCAGCACCTTTACTGGGTGGAGATATCCTTAGCCGCTTCCCCAAAGCTTTGTTCTGCTTCTTGGAGCCCCTTTTAACCCCACCATCTCCAAGGTTCACTCCTGCCAAACGTGTGCCCAGGCCAACCCACAAGGAGCTCTCCACATACACCAACTTCATGGACACCACCTGGGCAAAGATTGACAGGTTAAATTCACCCATATGCCTACTCATAAAAAAAAAAAAACTCCATTATGTCTTAACACTTGTAGACACTTTTACAGGATGGATAGAAAAGTTTCTGGTCTCCAGGGAAACAGCAGATGTGATGGCTCAGGGTCATGGAGCTCGTGTCAGAAGCTCTCAACATCTCCTGGACAATGGGACCCATCAAACAACTAATCTCCATTGAACTCAGGTTATCTTGGCCCTCCCTTCTCCCCATTGCCCTTACTCGCTGGCCTGAGCCCTTTTGAGCTTCTTTATGGCAGGCCCTTTCTCCTTAACCATCACCTCCCAGTTCAAACTCCTCCACTGGTGGGGTACCTACCCTACCTCTCCCTTTTAAGGTCCCTTCTCTGTTCACACACTGACAGTTGTCTTCCTGCCACCACACCAGTGGACCCTAATGCCCCTAAACCTGCTCTTCTCTTCCCAGGGGACAGAGTACTCCTCAAATAGTTAATTCCTAGGTCTCTCGATGGACAGGACCTCACATGGTAATCCTC
The DNA here is from genome assembly GCA_004026605.1 of Ondatra zibethicus. NCBI lineage: Eukaryota > Metazoa > Chordata > Mammalia > Rodentia > Cricetidae > Ondatra > Ondatra zibethicus. Next base: position 62,273 of record PVIU01011754.1, on the reverse strand, counting down.
ACCACCTCTTTGGCAGCCAAGCTATTGGGACACCCATGCTGGTACCACCTCTCCAGGCTCAAGCAGGTGCCTACTCAAGACACCTGCCTTCTCGCCTCCCCCAAGAAACAGACGCCTGCCGTCTACTGGATGATAGCACATGGGATGCCTCTCCAGCCACACCTCTCACTAAACATGGACACCTAGCTCTCCCCTTCCCCACGTTGCCCCATTACCACAGGAAGTAGCCAGATTCGAGTCTATGCCCTTTTTTCCAAAGAGTGCCTAGATGTTTGTCATAATTTCCACTCTAATTTTCTGTCACCCCTATATCCAAAGAGTCTGAAATGTTAAGTTGGGAGTGTAGGCCCCAGCCCCCAGGCCTGGTCTGGACTCCAAACTGATATGTAAGTAGTTTCTTTTCCAACTATCCTCTGGAGTCACCTGATTAGGATTTCTAATGCAAAAAAAGGCAGTCACAATACTGTGGTCTCAAATGCCACTCTGCATCTGAATGCAGCTAAGCACCTCTAGTGGTGTTTCTCTGAGCCTTTTCAATATGTGCTTGTCACTAACCAGCAAGAAAACAGAAAATGTGAACTCCTATGGGAAGAGAGTAAAAAGAAACCTTTCTTAAAATCCTTAGAGGGATGTGTTCTACCATCCAGGCTGCATCCAGAAACATATCCTGCTTAGGTTATAAAACCCACAATTCAGCACAGATGGGTGTTAGATTGTACTATGAGTTTCCAAAAAGAATCTATGTTTCTACACAATGTAAGTGACCACAACAAATCTACATGATTCAGATATGAATTGCATCACCTGTTTGAATTTTTGGTAATTTGGGTGGGTACTTAGAAAACAGGCTTAGATAGGGAAGTTGCTTTTAAAAGAGAGAAAAACAAAAATGGCTTAAAAATTATAATTGCAAAAATGTGTATATCATGTGGATACATATCACATTTGTGCAGTACTTCTAAAATGAAGCTAGAAAAGATATAATTTCACAAAATATTTTTCATGATTAAAAACAATGATAATATAAACTTTTGTGGTCTTTTTGAATAAGTGGGTAGATACTTGAAGAACTTAAGCCCTTGTGGAAAGGTAGACTAAAATAAATAACTCAAGGAGGATATAATGTTTAATAAATCATTGATAAATTATCATTTGCTGAGAAGCTGGGTTGGTACTGTAATGATTGTTCTGTCTCTTTAAGAGATGAGCCATGCCCACTTCCTCCTTCATCTGCTGAGGCAGGCTGATCTTCAGCTTCCAGCCTGAGCTCTCTCTCTTTTTTTGTCTTCCTTTTGGAGAGGCAGCTTCTGCTTCTCTCTCCACCCTTCCCCTTCCCCCACTTGTCTCTCTCTCCTCTCTCTCTCTCTCTCTCTCTCTCTCTCTCTCTCTCTCTCTCTCTCTCTTCTCTTCTCTTCTCCCCTTCACCCTTCTTCCTCCATAACCCCCTGAATAAATATCCAACTTTACTCTGCATGGCATGCCTATCCATGTTCTGTCTCTTGCCTGCCTGCCTTGTGTCTCCCTGCCTGGGACCAGCCACCGCTCAGGGACTGGCAGCTGTCTCTGCCTGGGACTGGCTGCTGTCAGGGCCCGCTGCCTGCCGCCATATGGCCCGCTACCACCATTGGGGACCTACAGCATTTCTGCTGCCTACTGCCACTGGGAATCCTGCAGCATTTTTAATTTTTTCTTTACAGGTACAATGTGGAAAGTGGCTATAGATAACTGAAGGAACATAAATTGCAAAATCTTAAACACTTACAGAAAGCTCAAAATTGAGAGGACACACAGAACAGATGACTAATGGAAGTTGTGGCTGGTTTGTTGGTTTTGACTTTGACTTTATTTTGCCTTGTCAATATTAAGCTTTGAATATAAGAATTTCCCAAGTAAGGGCTTTTCCTATACATGAATGAACACATGTTAGGCATAGGGCATGAAAAAATATCTCATTACACTTAACTTACCAAATTCACAGATACAACAGCTATGCAGTTCTTGAGTGAAAGGAACTACTTTCAATCATTGCATAAAACAATAAAATACCTAATATGTTTTAACAATATTCTTTATATCAACCATCTTTCATAGCTTTCATATCCCTGAGAAGTAATGTGCTAGTCAATGAAGATGCCAGCTTTTCAATGTTATAGCTAAATCGGGTTCAGAAAGAGTTCCATAGGGTAAACTGCTCTTCCTAAAGTACATTATTTACAGAAAGGGTAAAAGAAACTCCCAGTTATTAATGTTTTGTTACTACATTTGCAGCTGCTTTATATGTATCATCCCTTTTGATACTTCTCAAGATCCTTTGAGGTAAAAATTATCTTTCACATTTAATAAAAAGAATGCAACTGAAAGACCTCCGGATTGGGGAGACTCTCACTCAAGTCTCAGGATGATACGACCCCCCAGGAACTTATGAGAGACCATCCTTGCTGCAATCACATGAGGTTTATTGACAAGTACCAGAGCTCTGGGGCTGAGACTCATAGCCCATGTAGGGGAGGAGTTCGACCCCCCAGTAGCTGGGAGAAGGGGTTTTTAAGGGAATAAACCACAACCTAGTAATCCAAAGTGGGTGGGGAGGGGTCATTGAAAATTCTGAAAATACCAGTGATCATCACAAGGGGGTAACTCCCTGTTTATTCTCAAGATTATAATCTAACCTTATCTTCAGCTAGTTCCTGAAACAGGGTCAGTGACCCGGCTAACCTAGCTTTTTTTTTTTTTTTTGGCTCTCCTCTTCCTGGTAGAGGGGTCTGGATTTATCTGGGTCTTTCACAACTTATTGATAGTTATAACACCACTAAATGTCACATGAACATTTGACTATAAAGTACTTTCTAAAAAAAATTTTGTGGAGGACAGGTGGAAGTAGGGCAAAAAAAAGAACAGGAGAAATATTTAAGATTATCCCTAATCTCTGAGCAGTGATTATACAATTTAACTAAATCTAGAAATCTTATGGCCTGTCACACTGGGATATTGTGGTAACACACTGGGAATACTAATTAGATAGTTGAATACATTTTGTATTAGGTAATAGAATAAAATTTGGGAAGGAAGCAGGAAAAATAATTTTGGATATAAATAAGCATAGAAAGGTGTATGTGTTCATATGTGTATTTGTGTGCTGTGTGTGAAAGAGACAGATAGACAGACAGACATATACACAGTGATACAGAGACAGAGAAAGAGAGGGGACATTATATAGGTGAGAAGATATTGAATGACCAAGTTTTTCCCTTCCCCTATACATAACATTTGATTTAAGCCAAAGCTAATATTGTCAAATGAGCAAACATTCATGAACAAATGCCTCACATCTGGCAAAGTGGAGCTTGCTGACATTTACTTAGTATAAAGGATCATGGATTAAATCAGGCAGAATCCCGCAGGATCTAATATTGGTATATTTTGCCTCTTCACTTTTATTGTTTATAAGGAAATGTAGAAATACTCATAATCAACAATTAGATAATAATTTTAAATCATATATTATTTATATTTAGTTCATAATTCATATATTAATATATATTGTTATCATAAAACAATTGAATGAACGAATTACAAATAATTTGAAATGCACATGGATATATAAATGAGAAAAAAGACTCAAAACTATTAATTTTAGAAAAGAATAGTTTTACAATATTTATATGTATCCATGAAGTATTATCAGAATTATAGACAGATGGTATTTTTAATATAAGAAAAATAAATATAGATAGATTTATATATATAAATATTTTTTGAAAATCAATTTCTACATAAATTACTTGTAATGTGAATATAATTATATCCTGAAAATCTTCTTAAATCTGTTCATAGCCTTATAAAACTTTTAGTTACTGATTAGCACTATTATTATACATGTTTTTATTAAAATAGTAAAAGCCATTAAAAAGCGTAAGAAATTTTATATGTGTATTTTTGTGAGAACTCTTTAATTATACTTTAGAATATTAATTATTTCCTAAAAGTATAATGTCATTTAGGAAAGAAAAACATGTCAGTAACATAGATTAATTTGGTAAGCCTTCTGAGTTTAAAGAGGGAGAAAAATAAAATGATTAAGTTGATAAAAGATATTCAGAGATGAATAGTTAGACAGTGCTATATCCTTGTAACTGAAAAATGGAAGCTATATGACTACTTTTCTTAGATAAAGTTGATCATTTAATGCTGAAGGGAAATAGGAAATAACCTTTACTATTGTAAAGAATAGCTTAAACTAGGAGTAATGTAGTATACTGGAGGTAGTTATTGCAGCCACAAGTGGGCTGAATAAAGAGTCGGAAACCTATGAAAAAAACCTATGATTTTTTTTAATTTCAGAAATAAAGTATATAAAACCTGACCAAGAAACTATATACATTTGATACCCACTGGCAAATAGTAAGTCAGTTTGCCCAAGAGAGTCCTAGTGGTCATATCAACTATCCTCCAGGGCCCCAAACCTAGTTCATTTGGCCAACAAAATGAACTCAGTGGCAGTGCTGTAGACTTTTTCTTCATTTTCCTTTGCTTTGACATTTTTTCTTATTGGTCTTTCACTTGTATGTTTTGATTTTTTTGTTTGTTTTGTGAGATTTTGTTGTTTATATTTTTCTTTTTGGAAGAGAGATAGAACATAAAGTTGATGGATAGGGAGGTAGAAAGTATCTGAGAGGAGTCAGAAGAGGGAAAACACAATCAAAATATATTGTATGAATTTTTTTTTAAAATAAAGTGTCTCCCCAGTAATATAAAGCCTTCAGATAAACAAAGAGGAAGCAATGGGTATCAGTATCTTATGGGAAATAATCTGTGTTCAGATTTGGTATATAATTTTTGTGTGCTAGATGTGAATTCAGTTATAATGAAGACATGAAATGAAAACATCCTCAATTTTCAAAAGACAATAGGATATTCTCTCTGTTGGAAAGCAAGAAGATTCACAAGATACTGGTTCTGTGTTTTTACAGGAAAATTAGAGTTCATTTGAAGTACAATGTCAGGAGAAAAATCACTAATATGATAGAGAGAATAGGGGTACTAGTACTGTATTTTAAGTATAAATTTTGAATTACTAGTAGTGCTTTGCTCTCTTATATTTCTATACAATTTAAAATTGCCACAAATGCCATTGAAATGCTCCATAGCCAGAGTTGGTGCTGGCAGCACAGCCCAGGAAGCCACATTTTAAAACCATGCAGATTTTTTTCTGCCGAGGCTGAGTTGGGAAAATCTCTCCCAAAGGAGCTTGCACCACCAACAAACAGCAAGAAGCTGTGTTAAAGTCTGTATTTTTATGCCCAGAATTCCTTTTCAAACTCTCTTACATTTTGAGTAGATTTAGCTGGCCACATGGGTGCCAATTTGTAACAGGAAAGGGCTCTTATTTGTCCTGGCTGCCCAGAACGAAATAATCACACAGAAACCATAGTCATTAAATCACTGCTTGGCCCCTTAGCTCTACCTTCTTGTTGGCTAACTCTTAAATCTTAATTTAACCCATTTCTATTAATCTGTTTATTACCACATGGTTGGGGCTTACCACCAAGGTTTTGCATCTGACTCTGGCAAAAGATCCAGTGCATCTATCTGGCTTTGCCCTTCTTTCTCCCAGCATTCAGTTCATTCCTCCTTGCCTACCTAAGGTTTGCCCTATCAACAGGCCAAGGTAGTTTCTTTATTAACCATTGAAAGCAACACATAGACAGAATAACCTCCTATATCAGCATAATGGATAAAATAGTTACATTAAAAACATTAAAGGTTAAGTAAGTAATATAAGCTTTGAATATGAATATTTTGTTGGAGTTGGGTTGGAGAGATGGCCCAGCAGTTAAGACCATTTGCTGTTCTTGCAGAAGAAGATGGTTTGGTTCCCAGCACTGGCCTGGTGGCTCACTGTAACATGGTTCCAGGGGATATGATACATTCTTCTGGCCTCTGAAGAACCTCCATGCCAGTGATGCACTTATATATAGAAAAAGCATTCATATGAATGAAGTAAAATATATTAAGAAAATAATATTTGGGGGCTAAATGGATGGCACAGAGGTTAAGAGCCCTTGTTGCTCTTGTAGACAATGTGGTTTTAATTCCCAGCACCTACATGGTGGTCATAACCTTCTGTAACTCCAGTTCCAGGCAATTCAGTAACCTCTTCATTTTTTTTATATTGATTTTTATTGACCTTTACACTGTTTTCTGCCCTGCTTCCTGCCTCTCCCATCTCCTTCAACATTCTCCCATGGTCCCCATGCTCCCAATTTACTCAGGAGACCATGTCTTATTATTAATTCCCATGTAGATTGGATCCATATATGTTTCTTTCTGGGTTCTCCTTGTTGTCTAGGTTCTCTGGGATTGTGATTTGTAGGCTGGATTTATTTGCTTTATGTTTAACAACCACTTATGAGTGAGTACATATGATAATTGTCTTTCTGTGTCTGGGTTACCTCTCTCAAAATAATGTTTTCTAGCTCCATCCACTTGCCTGCAAATTTCAAGCTGTCATTTTTTTTTTTTCTGCTGTGTGGTACTCCATTTGTAAATGTACCACATTTTCCTTCTCTTTGGTCGAGAGGAATTTAGGTTGTTTCCAGGTTCTGACTATGACAAACAATGCTTCCCTAACATAGTCGAGCACATATCATTGTGGCACAGTTGAGCATCCTTTGGATATATACCCAAAAGTGGTATTACTGGGTATTGAGAAAGGTTGTTTTCTAATTTTCACCAGCAATGCAGGATTGTTCCCTTTACCCCACAACCTCTCCAGCATAAGTTGTCATCAGTGTTTTTAAACTTGGCCATTCTTACAGGTGTAAGATGGAATCTCAGAGTTGTTTTGATTTCCATTTCTCTGATGACTAAGGATGTTGAGCATTTCCTTAAGTGTCTTTTAGCCATTTTAGATTCCTCTGTTGAGAGTTCTCTGTTTAGGTCTATACTCCATTTTTTATTAGATTATTTGTCCTTTTGATGACTAATTTCTTGAGTTCTTTGTGTATTTTGGAGATCAGACCTCTGTCTGATATGGGCTTGGTGAAGATGTTTTCCTGCTCTGTAGGCTGTTGTTTTTTCTTGTTGACCACGTCCTTTGCTTTACAGAAGCTTTTCAGTTTCAGGACGTCCCATTATATATTTAGGAAGTGGTCTCCTGTGCCAATGCATTCAAAAGTACTTCCCACTTTCTCTTCTATAAGTTTCAGTGTAGCTGGCTTTATGTTGAGGTCTTTGATTCATTTGGACTTGAGTTTTGTGCCTGGTGATAGATATGGAAATATTTTGATTCTTCTACATGTTGATATCCAATTATGCCAGCACCATTTGTTAAATATGCTTTCTTTTTTCAATTTGATATTTTTCGCTCCTTTGTTAAAAATTTGGTGTTCATAGGTGTGTGGATTAATATCTGGGTCTTCAATTTGGTTCCATTGGTCCTCCTGTCTGTTTTTTTGCCAATACCAGACTCTTAAGTATTGTAGCTCTGTAGTAGAGTTTGGAGTCAGCAATTCTGATGCCTCCACAAGTTCTTTTATTGTACAGGATTGTTTTGGCTATCCTGGGATTTTTGCTGTTCCATATGAAGTTGTGTACAGTTCTTTTGAGATCTGTGAAGAATTTTGCTAGGATTTTAATGGTATTGCATTGAATCTGCAGATTGCTTTTGGTAAGATTGCCATTTTTACTATGTTAATTCTGCCTACCCAAAAGCATGGAAGATCTTTCCACCTTCTGGTGCCTTCTTTAATTTCTTTCTTCAAATATTTAAAGTTCTTGTCATACAAGTCTTCTACTTATTTGGATAGAGTTACTCTGAGATATTTTATGCTATTTGTGGCTATTGTGAGGGTGGTGTTTCTCTGATTTCTTTCTCAGCCCATTTATCATCTGTGTACAGGATGGCTACTGATTTTTATTAGTTAATCTTGTATCCTGCTACATTACTGAAAGTGTTTATGAGTTGTAAAAGCTCCTTGTTAGAATTTTTGGGGTTGCTTATGTAAAGCATTATAACAACAGCAAATAGTGAGAGTTAGATTTCTTCTTTTCTGATGTATCCCCTAGATCTTCTTTTGGTTTCTTATTTCTCTCAAGGAACTCAGAAACTATATTGAATAGATATTGAGAGCGTTAACAAGTGTCTTGTACCTTTTTTCAGTGGGATCACTGGGAGTTTCTCTCCATTTATTTTAATGTTGGCTATTGGCTTGCTTTATTTGCCTTTATTGTATTTAGGTATCTTCCTTGTATCCCTGCTCTCTCCACGATCTTAATCATAAAGAATGTTTATTTTGTCGAAAGCTTTTTGAGCATCTAATGAGATGGTCATGTGGTTTTTATTTTTCGTTTTGTTTTATGGTGGATTACCTTGACAGATTTTTATATGTTGAACCATCCCTGCATCTCTGGGATGAAGCCAACTTGATCATGGTGGATGATGGTTCTGATGTGTTCTTGGATTTTATTTGCAAGTATTTTATTTTGTATTTTTGCATAAATGTTTAAGAGTGAGACTGTTCTGTAACTCTCTTAATCTTTTTATGTGGTTTGGGGATCAGGGCTATTGTAGCCTCATGAAAAGAGTTTGGTAATGTTCCTTCTGTTTCTATTTTGTGGAACAATTTGAAGAGTATTGGTATTAGTTATTTGAAAATCTTGTAGAATTCTGAGCTGAATGGATCTGGATGTGGGCTTATTTGGTTGGGAGACTTTTGATGAATTTTTCTATTTCTTCAACAGTTATAGGTCTGTTTACTTTGCTTATCTGGTCTTGATTTAATTTTTTAAGTGATATTTATCTAGAAAGTTGTCCATTTCCTTTAAGTTTTCCAATTTTGTGGATTACAGGTTTTTGAAATATGACCTGATGTTTCTCTGGATTTCCTCCATGTCTGTTGTTATGTCCCCCTTTTCATTTCTGATTTTGTTAATTTTGGATATTCTCTCTCTACCTTTTGGTTAGTTTTTATAAAGATTTTTTTTGATATTGTTGATATTCTCAAAGAACCAACTTTTGTCTCATTGATTCTTTGTATTGTTTTCTTTGTTTATATTTTTTGATTTCTGCTCTCAATTTGATTATCCTTTCATTTATTCCTCTTGGTTGAATTTGTTTCTTTTTGTTCTAAAGTTTTCAGATGGTCTGTTAACTCACTAGTGTGGTATTTTTCTAGCTTCTTTATGTAGCCATTTAGTGCTATGAACTTTTCACTTAACACTGTTTTCATTGTGTCCCATAAATTTGGTTATGTTGTGTGGTCATTTTCATTGAATTTTAGGAAGTCTTTAATTTATCCCTTTATTTCTTTCTTGACCCATTGATGATGCAGGTGAGCATTGTTTAATTTCCATGTGTTTGTGGGCTTTCTGGAATTAGTATTGCTGTTGATTCTAGTTTAATGCCATGTTTATCTGATAAGATACATGGGGTTATTCCAATTCTTTTATATCTGTTGAGGTTTGTTTTATTACCATTTCATGAGGTGCTGAGAAGAAGGTATATTCTTTTATGTTTGGATGGAATAATCTATTGATATCTGTTAAGTCCATTTGAGTCATAACATCTGTTAGTTTCCTTATTTCTCTGTTAAGTTTTTGTCTAAATGACCTGCCCAGTGGTGAGAATGGAGTGTTGAAGTCTCCCACTATTAGTGGGAGGGTTTAATGTATGATTTGAGCTTTAGCAGTGTTTCTTTTACATATGAGGGTTCCCTTATATTTAGGGTATAGATGTTGTGTTTTGAGATTTGCTCTTGATGGATTTTCCCTGTGTCTAATATGAAATGTCCTTCTTTGTCTCTTTTGATTGATTTTAGCTTGAAGTCTATTTTGTTAGATATTACGATAGCTACACCACTTGTTTTTTAGGTCATTTTGATTAGAAAATTTTTTCCCAAACCTTTACTGTGAGGCAATGTCTGTTGAGGTGTGGTTCTTGTATGCAGCAGAAGGACGGAGTCTATTTTCAAATTCATTCTGTTAGGCTGTGTGTTTTAATAGGTGAGTTGAGTCCATTTATATTAGGGGATATTAATGACCAGTGATTGCTATCTTCTGTTAATTTAGTTTTTATTGTTGATGATGTTAATTTGTGTGTTTTTTATTTTTTGGAATTTGCTACTGTGAAATCATCAATTGTCTATGTTTTTGTTGATGTTCCTTGGGTTGGAGTTTTTCTTCTAGTACTTTGTGAAGGGATGGGTTTATGGCTAGCTATTCTTTATATATGGTTTTGTCATGGAGTATCTTGTTTTTTCTTTCTATGGTGATTGAAAGTTTGCTGGGTATAGTAGTCTGGGCTGACATCCATGGTCTCTTAATGTCTGCATAATGCTTGACCACGACCTTCTGTCTTTCTTTGTCTCCAATGAGAAGTCACGTGTAATTCTGATAGGTCTGACTTTATATGTACTTGGACTTTTTCTTTGTAGCTCTTAATATTCTTTCTTTATTCTGTGTGTTTAATGTTTTAATTATTATGTGGCAAGGGGACTTTTTTTGATCCAGTCTAATTCGGTGTTGTTTATGCTTCTTGGATCTTCATAGATATATCTTTTTTTAGGTTAAGAAACTTTGCTGGGCAAATGGTGGCACACGCCTTTAATCCCAGCACCTGGGAGGCAGAGGCAGGTAGATATCTGTGAGTTCAAGGTCAGCCTGGTCTACAAGAGCTAGTCCCATGACATGCTCAAAACTACAGCAAAATCTTGTCTTGAAAAGCAAAAAAAAAAAAAAAAAGAGTTTTCTTTTGTGATTTTGTTATATATATTCTCTGTGCTTTTGAGTTGAGTTGAGATGGTCTTTTAATGGTGTCCCATATTTCCTTGTTATTTTGTGTTAAGTTTTTGTTAGATATAATGTTTTCTTTGACATATGAGTCTATTTCCTTTATTGTATCTTTAGCACTTTAGATTTTCTCTTGCAATTCTTGTAGTTTGCTGTTTTTGTTTGCATTTGTGGTTTCTGATCATTCTCTCATGATTTCTGTTTCTATAATCCCTTGGCTTGTGTTTTATTTATTGTGTCTTTTCCAGTTTTAAAGTCTTAAATAGTTCCTCTCATATGTTTGATTGCTTTTTCTTGGTTTTCTTTAAGGAATTTGCTGATGTCTTCCAATTTTTTGTTTGTCTTTTCCTCCATTTCTTTGAGAGGAATTTCTCATTTCCTCTTTAAGAGTCTCAAACATTCTCCTGAAGTTATTTTTTAGGTCATTTTCTTCTGCTTCATCTATATTTGGTTGTTCAAGTCTTGCTGTTGTATGGTCTCTAGATTTTACTGGTGTTGTGTTGCTCTCTGTGCTGTTGTGTGCTCTTACCTTGTCTAGTCATATTTTATTCTAATTGGTATGGTTGGGGCTGTCTGTGACTCTGGTGATGAATATTCCAGGTGCCAGTGGATCCAAGGCTCAGATGGTCGTTCCTCATGGCACAGTCAGCGCCAAGGTTCTAGTTACCCTATTTGTCACTCCATGTTCCTGGACATCACTCAAAGTTCCTAGGGTTTGCTCCACTACTGTGGAGTTTGCTGTCTCAGGTCTGCTCTTCTTCAAATGTCCCTTGTCTGGATCTGCTCCTGTGGAGGTCCCTGGCTTGAGGTTGTTCCTGCAAAGGTCTCTGCCTCTGACTTCCATCGGAGGTCCCAGACTTGAGTGCACCCAGACCTGTAGAGTATCTGGATCAGGCTTCCTCCCTCAGAGGTTCCAGACTTATGCCCATTTCTGCAGGGGTCCTAGCTCAGGTCTACTCCCTCGAAGGTCTCAGATTCACTGCCTGACTGCAGCAGTCTCTGGATCGCTCAGGCCCACTCACTCAGCAGTTGCTCCACTGTAACTGCTCCTGTGGAGTTCACCACCTCAGGCCTGTTCCAGCCTAGGTTTCTTGCCCAGTCCTGCTTCCACAAATGTCTGGATCTGCTCCTGCTCCCATGGAGTTCACCTTCCCAGGCCTTCTTCAGCCCAGGGTGCTGGTTCAGTCCTGCTGCTGTGGAGTTCATTGCCTCGGGCTGCACTGGCCTAGGTCGCTGGCTCAATCCTACTCTGTGGAATTTGTTGCCTTAGGTCTGCTCTAGCCCAGGTCTTTGGCTCAATTCTGTTCCTGTCTTGTGCCCAACTCTTAACACATACAACTTCATAAATTATTTAATGACAAAGAAAGAATTGGCTTGCAAGAAATCTCGAAAGCTATCATACAAATTATGGAGTATTTTGTACTCTATCTTATTTTACAAATAATTACATATGTGTATATGTAGTTATAATTCTGCACATATATCAACCTACTATGTGTTGTTTTTGAACTGGAGTTTTGCTGGGCTTTGCAAGCTGCTCTTGATCTGGTGTACTGAATGACCCTCCAATCTCATTCTTTCCAGTAGTCAAGGATACCAATATGCAATATCACAAGTGTTTTATGAATATGTATTTTATAAACACATTCATATATATAGGCAAATAACAATTAGTAGAAAAACAGGGCATGAATTTGAAGGAGATAAAGAGAAGTGTATGGAAAATGTGGAGAGAGGAAATAGAAGGGAGATATGTTGTAATTATATTATAATCAAAAATATAAATAATATAAAACATTACACTAACCAATTACCTCCACGTTCCTATATACAATATACACTGTCACATTGATTTTATCATATAATCCAACAGCTATTTTTTCTGGAGACATCTAATTGATATTCTCTCACAATAGTTCTCAGGTTCTGTCATTGTTCTGACTATACCATTTCCTGATTTCTCCTTTTTATTCCCATCTATTTTACCTTCATCTAGATTTATTTGGCATATTTCCCATTTGTCATAGAATTTATATTTTCCTAAAGACTGAAATCATTTCTTTATGCCATTAAGACATTTCAACATTCCCCTGCATCATCATTTCAAAATCTACACTGAAATGTTAAGCTGTTAAGCCTGGTATTCCTGAAAGGGTTCGTAACTTACTGGGCAGAATCATCTAAATATAACATCACTCCCTTCTTATGAATCTCATATATTGTGAATTTGAGTACTGGAAGTTAATCAATTGATTCTTTTTCCCAATGTGCCATATTATGCCTATATTTTCTTCAATTCACAAAATAATCTTGGTGAAGACCATGTCAATTCACTTTGATTGTTTCAGTATTTCTGGGAATAGTCATTACAAACCTGTTATCTACAAAGCAAGCAGGTGAATGGAATAAAAATATGCTAGTGTTTGCATGAAAGTATAAAAAATCAGAATTACCCTCCTTATTCTTCAGACTTTTTTCAATCATTCTGTTCCCTCTTCTGCATGATTTCTAAGCCTTAGTTGATGTATTGTAAATTTATCCTTTGGGAGTTGGATTTACAACTCTGAATTGTTAATTTTTTTCTTCTTTTTGTTTGTTTGTTTCTGATAATAGTCTCCTTCTGATGAAAGTTAAGGACTATACTTATTTATACTTATAATGACAGATATGTAGAATGTAATTAGGATTACTCTGGTCAAGTACAGTGGTTGTTTGAGATTCACCTCTAAGGTTCATGATTTCAATAGCTTCAGGTAGTGGGCTAAATTTTCAGTACTAGGCATGATTCCCCATTTGTATGTAATAAAAATTAATGAGAAAAGAGGACATTAATTTGAAAAATAGAAAGGAGGAGTAAGTGAGAGTTTGGATTCGGGAAAGAAAGAAGAAAATAATGCAACTATGTTATAATTTCAAAAATAAAAGACATAAAAAATTTTAGTAACAGTATTAGAATATATTCTATAATAATACCCTGTTATATCTTTGCCATAACTTCTTCTTCAACTTCTCTTCCTCCCTTAAGAAGGTGGGGAATGGCTTCTCCTTCTTCTATCCCTATTTTTCTTAGGTTTGGTCTTTTCATGGTGTCCCAGATTTCCTAGATGTTCTGTGTTAAGAATTTTTTGGATTTAACATTTTCTTTGATCATGAATCAATGTCCTCTATCGTATCTTCAGCTCCTGAAATTCTCTCTTCCATCTCTTGAATTCTGTTGGTTATGCCTGCATCTGTAGTTCCTGTTCGTTTACCCAGTTTTTCCATTTCCATATTTCCTTCTGTTTGTGTTTTCTTTATTGCTTCTGTTTCAGTTTTCAAGTATTGAGCTGTTTTCTTCACCTGTTTGTTTTTGCTTCTTCTTTCTTGTCTTTCTTTAAGAGATTTATATATTTTTTTTCCATTTTTTTGGTCTTTTTCGTCATTCCCTTAAGAGAAGTTTTCATTTCTTCTTTAAGGGTCTCTATCATATTCATATAGTTATATTTAAGGTCATTTACTTCTGCTTCTTCTGGGTTAGGATGTTCAGGTCTTCCTGATGTAGGACCTCTAGGTACTGGTGTTGCCATATTGTTCTTTAGGTTGATGAATGTATTCTTGCATTGGCACCTACCCATCTCTTCCCCCAATTAGTGCAGGCAGTTTTTTTTTTTTTTTTTTTTTTTTTTTTTTTTTTTTTTTTTTTTTTTTTTTTTTTTTTTTTTTTTTTTTTTTTTTTTTTTTTTTTTTTTGTCTCTTGGTCCAATCCTTGCAGTAGGTGTCTGTGTCTCAGGGATCCTCTTTTGAGTTGTCTGTGTCTCACAGAGCTGCTCTTGGTCTGCTCTGTGTAGTTACTACCTGTGTCTCAGGGAGCCACTAAGGTCTCTGGGGATGGATGATTTTGGAGGCAGAGTGGGACTTGCAGATTACGAGACCTGATGCGGGGTGTTGATACAGCCTGCCTAAAGGAGGCTTGCCTGCTGGCTGGCTAGTGTAGCTGAAGACAGTGGGAGAGGGGCCTGGAGTTTTGTCCCGGGGTCTAGGGCCTAGTTACTGTGATTTTCTGCTTAGGGACTTGTCACTCACTTCTTGGTCCACTCTGTACAGTCCCAGCCTGTGTCCCAGATAGCTGCTGAGAATACAGAATCATGCAGAGGCAGATAATTTCACCTGTATGGTTTTAATTAAACCATTTACTTGTATATAGTCCTTCATGGCAAATAGAAATGTTGAGAAACAATTCAGAAACAATATCAAAATGTCTAAGAATAAGATAAGTGATTGTGAAAATAAGTCAATTATCATATTATTAATATCAGTGAAAATGTGATAAAATAATCAGATCTTCATTGAAATAAAAATAAAAAACATTTTAAGCTAGGAAAGTGATAAAAGTGCATAATCCTTCATAGCTGGAAGTGGAAGTCACCAATATTTAATGTGGAATCTTGCAGCTCTTCAGAATGATCATGTGTTAACAATTGCAACTTAACAATGCAGAACTGAATCACCGATAAAATCTGTAGTTTGTCTAGCTAGTTCAACAATCTTGCAGGGCAAAACCCTTACAAAATTATGAGGCAGAAAACTCCATTTTTGTCTCAGAAAGATATATTCACCCTGAATCACATTAAATAAAATCACCTGTTATATTTCCTGAATTACTGTTGATTGGTTTCTAATCATTTAATGTTTTATAGCTTTGGTTTTTCCACCATTTTATCCAAACCTATTCTTTATTTAGGCAATTTTAGTCAACATTCTGTATTGTGCCAAGTTATAGTCTTTTTCTAACCTATTCAGGTCTTTAGAACACTTTAAATTCCACCCTTCCTCTATAGACAGACTTTGGAAAAGGACTTTATGTTTTGACACCATAATGAACAGGGATAAATGTAGATGCTTCAAGAATACAAAACATTCTTTTAGTTTAAAACAACGTACATAGTGAGGTATTATTTTCAAATCTGATTCCAAACAGCATGTTCCCCTTTCCTTTGAAATGTGTTCTACACATAGCTTTCTATTCAACTTCTAATTAATATCTAACAGTTATAAAATATTGTGCTGAAAATTTTATGTGTACCATGTTAATATTATGGTGTCTTAATTAGTGGAAAATGCTAAGTTGAAATGTGTTGGATTAAATTTTTTTCCCTTAGGAAACTAGAATGGATGCTAATCACGAGCCATAAGGTCAGTATCAAGGATTCTTGTTCTGCAAGAAGAAAGAGGCCAGGAAAGAAGAAAATTATTATGAAAATATTTTTAGTAAGTTTCATGTCTAGTCCCATTGCATTCTAAAGATGTGTGTGTGTGTGTGTGTGTGTGCACATGTGATTTTTTTTGCAACTCTGGAGTTTACACAACAAGCAGTAGATAGACACAAAGGCAGATAAACATATAAATAGATAATATAATTGAATGAGAAGGCAGTACAGTGATAAATCTGGGGTCTGGGATGTGAGGACTATAGGCTAGAGGGTCTGTATAAATACTTTTTGTTGTTGCTTTGGTTTGGTTTTGTTTTTGAGACAGGGTTTCTCTGTAACTTCGGAGCCTGTCCTGAAATGAGCTCTTGTAGACCAGGCTGGCCTCAAACTCACAGAGATCCGCCTGCCTTTGTCTCCCAAGTGCTAGGATTAAAGGTGTGCATCACTACTTTCTTGGATGAATACTTTTTAAAAATACAAAATAAAGCAATTTTAACATGCCAAGAATCTTCCTGTCATAGTCAAAAACATATGGAAACCCCCGAGCCTCATTTATTTTAGTGTGTCCTGAGAAAGTGTCTTGCCTGCTTAATTGGAGTTCAAATTCCAACCTATCCTATCAAAACATTCCTGACTTTCATGAATGTCCTGTCTCTCTACCATATTCTCATAATAGCTAGTCTTAGAAGTTTTAGTTCCTCTACCTTTCATTTTTCTTATTCTTTATTTACTGGGGGATGTTTGTTTCCTGACATTTCTACTCATCATGAATCCTAGCATGCATGCTTAATACATACTGTGTGTTCAAATACTATAGAGAAGAAAGATGAGAAGAGAGACAAGAACAGAGAAAGAATGAGAAGACTGAAAAGGGAAAATGAAAAATAAAACCTTATGTGAAGCAGAAAAATTCACATGTGTAAATGAATAAGAAAGACAACATTATGGGAAGAATAATAGAGAGCTAAAATTTACCTTTCAGTTCTTAATGGCAAAGAGTTGATATCTTCTGTATCCTGATAAATAACTAAATCTGAATATGAACAGCAGTATATTATTAAATGTATTATATATACATATTTATATATGCATTGTTATATATGATTTGAAACAGATTATCCTATACTACAACCTGAATTTTAGCTCCTGATTCTCCTTTCTCACTTTCTATATGTTCAAGATACAGCCCTTAACTGCCTTGTGCATCTTAAGAAAATATTACGAGAGACTTTGTGACATGGACTTTCATAGGAGATAAATGGCTGTTGGTGATGGTGAACACATGAACATGGACAATAATATTTCCTTGAAGTGATAACTTATGAATAAGACAGGCATGTTTATATAATCATCTTATATAGTATTACTTTTCTTCTTTTTTCTTTTACTTTTTGGGATTATATTTATACCATTTCCACCTTCCTTTTCATCCCCTGAAAACCTCCTTTGTCTCCTCCAATCTCATTGTTTGTTGTATCTACATATACTACAAAAAATACACAAATACAAACTTTTCAATCCATATTCTTTCAACAGCATGACTGCCCAAACATGAGCTGAACAAGACAACAACAGCCATAGTAGACTAGCATTTTAAAGACAATTCAAAGAAATCATCTATGAATGAATATATTTTTAAATATTATATTTCTCAGTTATTTTACTTCTTTCTAACACTGATAAGTATATTATATCTAAATTTTGTTTGTACTGTTCAGGATAAGTGTGAGGATGGGGACAGTAATTTTTATTGCTATCATTATTACAATCACATGTAAAATTCTTTCATTTGAACATTCTCATTGTGAAGGTTAAGCTGTCTCTTTCATTTTTTGCTATTTTTTTCAATGCTTCATCTAATTAATTCATTTATACATGATACTTTAACCTACATCACTCTGAGCCAGCATTCCATCTTCAGATCTCAAAATATTATAAGGTTGTCTTCTATCCATTTCTGCACTTTTTAGTGTGACACTACACCAAATGCAGATGCACAATTAACTTTTCCTCCCTAGGCTCATGTTATTTCAGTTACTTAAAGAACAATTTCCTGTTCGCAAGAGAATTAAACTGAAAGTGTTATTTTTTTTGCATTTTTGAACTTCAATTGAATGACTCCCTTACATCTAGTTAACAATCTGTGTCTGTGCTCCAAGCAGAGAAGTGCAACCTTTCATTGAATCCATCTGGGCCGTGTTCCATTTTTAAATCTAGGGCATTTTCCCATTTGACTCCTTCCTGATAGAATGTTTCAAAATTTGAAGTTTAAACATCAGAATGATTTGACTACATTAAGGCACAGTCAAAGAACAGTACAGAGCATGAGCTTGGACTCAATTGCACCATGAACAGAGTCTTTTCTGTAGGTACTGGTTTTCAAAATCATAAAATCTAAACAGAGACTGAGGAGAAAAGAGTAAATGTAGCAGAGATGCAATCAAACTTATAGTGCAATTTTGATATAATGGGTTAAAAACTCAGCAGCTGTTTATTTTTTCCCTAATTTCTACTGTAACAGAGTACCACGATTTGGTGGCTTAATCAACATAGTCAAATTGTATTACAATGATGTGTGTGTGTTTATCTGTATGTGTGTGTACCTATGACTGATGCTGGATATATTTGCCACAATGGTGTGTGTGTGTGTGTGTGTGTGTGTGTGTGTGTGTGTGTGTGTGTGTGTGTCTATGTGTATGTGTGTACCTATGACTGATGCTGGATATATTTGCCAGAGATCCAAGTGTTGACTGAGCTCAATTCTTTCCTTGATGTTCTGAAGAATCTGATTTATTGAAAACGGGTCTGAGAGGTCATTTATTTCATTTGGCTTATGACCTTTCTTTCTTCCTGAAATCCAGTAACATTGGGTAGAACCCCTAATCATGAGGTCCTCTTTCTTGTTCTCTGAAACTGGATTAGTTTTCTAATTTTAAGACCCAATGATGATGGGAGTGTTGACATATACCTGTCAATCGCACTCAGGAACTGGATGGAGGAGGACCAAAAGTTATCCATTACATAGGTTCAAAGACAGAAATGATATAATCATCTCTCTGGACACACACAAATACTTTGATAGCACTCCTGTTTTGGTAAAATCCACAGATAAGATATTTCAAACTAATGAAGGTTGTACATGACAGTCTTATGACCAACATCAAGTAAATGGAGAATAACTCAGAGTTTCCCCCCTAAGCTCATCAGCAGAGCAAGTGTACCCCTTTCTCCACACCTGTTCAGCATAGCGGTTGAAATCTTAACAAGAGAGAAGACAAGTGAAAGTCATAAAGAAGGTAACGGCAGGAAAAGTACCAGGTAACATTTCCCTGTTTGCATACGGTTCTGTACTTAAAGATCCAATGGAGTACACCAAAGCAATATCAGTGCTGACAGTTTCAGCAAAGTGGATGGATACAAAATTAACACACAAAACTAAGTGACCTGTCTGCATGCCAAAGACAGATTGAAGAAGAAATCAGGAAGGAAATCCTATACACAATCACATCTAAACAAAAAACACTTGGGGATACACCTAACTAAGAAATCAATTTTTGCATTCCAAGTCAGTTGTCCCTTTTGGTAGAATAGTGACTGTTATGGGTAACTAATCACTTTCTAATTAGATTGGAGGTTTGCTTCAGTGGAGATATTTTCAAGTCTGGTACTATATAATCTTATTCAAAAGTTCATGGTGAGGAATTTATAAGATCTAGGGTAGAATTTGGTGTTGTTAGTTTAGGTCTGGTAGGTTACTCATAATTCAGTTCCATACCACACTCATATAGGTTAACTAACTGGACTCAGAGGGTTATTATAAAGATGAAAATGACCTGAAGTTTGGAAGACAAATTATTGGGAAGAATGTGCGAGGTAACTGAATAGGAGAAATGTGAATTAAATGTTATGTTGTAGAAATGTATTGAATTTTCCAATATAAAGAATACTTCAAAGAAGCAAAAATCAAAACAACGCACTTGTGCTTCATTGGGCTCACATATTAGCACAGGCTAATATTTTTGTATACTGAGTTTTAAACTTAATCAATTTTTCAAAATCAAGGGTCTTTGACTATAATGCATCTCTAAAGATATTTTGGCAAAACTAATGGCATGTTCACAAACTAAAGTTGCCTATCAGAGGTCCTCATTCCTAGGAATGGACCTATCATAGCTTCCCTGATACATGTTTCCCTTAGCTTGGAGCAGTTTCTGTGAAGGTTGTTGCCTCTATGGAAGCATGGTGATACATTTTAGAATGCAGAAACTGAAGTCTTGCTGTAAGTATACAGTCTGGGTGTGCCTCTTTGTGCTGGCCAGCATCACTTGTTCTGTGGTTGATTTTGCTATTAATACAGAGAACTATCTTTCCCAGGTACCTTTTTTAGTCTTTCCGGCTTGTTTCTGCTGAAAATGGGTCCTCAAGAATTAGTTAGGAAAAATGAAGAGGTAATATTTCTTTCTGCCTAAAATTCTCTTGGAGGTCTTTTTCAGCATGCAATCTACTTTGTGTAGGTACCAGCTTTTGGAAATAGGCCATTGAACCTTAAAGCCAGTTTTTGTAAGTTATCACTTCCACTGGTGGTGTGTTCATCTTCAGGGAAACTAGATTCTTTTATGTCACAATTCATTTATTTGTTTCATCCTTCAAATAGTCCTCTACTTTATTATTGATTTACATCTCCTGCCCTATCTTACCTGTCCTATTTGCCTCTTTAGCTTCCTACTGTTTCTAGGGGCCTTCATTATAGTCTCTGATTGTTAGCACTTTTCATTATTTATAAAAGAATTCCAAATGTCCAAGGCAATTTGAGTACATACTTAGGTTTACTCTACAGATGATATTAAATAAAGAGTAGTGAGTTTATGCTTGACTACCATGTAGAAATCCTGGATTGAAGTGGCACCATTGAGAAAGCTGAAAACAGGGTATATGCCAAAAAGTCACTCTAACTAAGTAAATAATATGGAATTGAGCAAAAGAAGTTGAGAGGAGAGTGAATGCTGAAGAAGAAACAAAATTAATAGCTCAGACGCCTTCTATTTCAGGCCAAAATTAAGAAGACTGAACTCAAAGGCATAGAAACTGAATTTGAATGCAAGACTTCAATATCAGCTGAATAGTACACATAACTGTCTATTGTCAATTCATTTTCTCCCAAGCAATTTACCATAGTGATTAACAAAGGCTTGCTCCAACTGAGAAAGGTGGAAGATATTGTAAAGTATGTCTTATCCCAAAGAAAAAGTAAGGTAATCTGTAGTATTAATTTACCAGTCTGCATTTGGTATTAGAATGCAAATCCCATATACTGTCAAAATGATTTCCTTGCTTTTGGCTTTAAGGTTCTCTGATGTTTCCTTAAGAAGACATATCAACCCAAAGATTGAAAGGCAAGTGAAGATCATTTGGTGAATGAATACACAATCAGTATCCCAAGACAAGAAGGAGGCTTCATTTCTCAGCTCCTCATCCAGCCCAGTTCGGGGGGTAGAGTGGTGTCATTTAGATCTTGGGATTTAGAACACAAATCTCATTAATTAAGATTTGCTTGGAAGGAAAGATCAATGAGACTTACATTTAACTGAAGATGGGCCTCTAAGAGACAGATGATAGCAAGACTTGCTTATCTCTGAACATTCAGAAACTCCGTTCTGCTCCTCTCAGAGATTCTGCTTTCGACTTGCTTTCTGCCTAACAACACTTGCTTCTGCATGGACTTAATCACTCAGGGAAAAAGTTCAGTTTCTAGTTTTAAAGGAGATCTAAAGGGAAGTAGCTAGAGAAGAAGGGCAGGAACTTTTCTCTGCTCAAATCTGAAGTCTCAAAGTGTGCAGCTTATGTGGACACTATTCAGACAGAACTTCGTCCTGAGCCCTCACTTGTGTGCATGCCCTGGTACTGTCTTCAGCAATTCAGGCATAATTCCAGATAATTTACACCTGAACATTTTAAAGACTATAAATCAATCTCAGCTCTTAAATTTATTTGCCAAATTTACAACTAAACTAATGGCTTTAAAAGTCATCACTAAGGTTTTATGAGAAACCATCTTACTAACTGTCGGAGTTACTATTGCTGTAACGAAACACCATGACCAAATCAACATGGGGAAGATGTGTTGACCTATAATATGCTGGGCAGTGGTGGCACACGCCTTTAATGCCAGCACTCGGGATGCAGAGGCAGGCAGATATATGTGAGTTCGAGGCCAGCCTGGTCACAAGAGCTAGTTCCAGGACAGGCTCCAAAGCTTCAGAGAAACCCTGTCTTGAAAAACCAAACCAAAACAAAACAAAACAAAACAAAAAACCAAAAAACATGGGGAATAAAGGTTTATTCAGCTTAGAGTTCCACATCACTCTTCATCACTGAAGGAAGTCAGGACAGGAACTCAAACAAGGCAGGAATCAGGAGGCAGGAGCTGATGCCGAGGCCATGGAGGAGTTCCTTACTGGGTTGCTTCACATGGCTTGCTCAGTCTGTTTTATATAGAACCCAGATCCACCAACTCAGGGATGCCACAACTGCCAATGGGCTGCGTTCTACCCCACAAGTCACTAATTCAGAAAATTCCCTACAGGCTTGCGTAGAGCCCCATCTTATGGAGACATTTTCTTAATTGAGGTTCCATCCTCTCAGATGGTTTCAGCTTGTTTCAAAATGGCATAAAACTATCCAGCACAGTAAACTATATTAGATTTATAGAATAAAGATACTGCACTCAGTCATTCAGCACGTGAATGACAAAGGATCATTAAGAAAGACAAAAATAACACATGAGAGGTTTTAATGAGTAGATAGAAATAATTCTAAAATATACTTTAACAGATAAAATGGAAAACCTTGATGTTGAACACATCAATGACACCCATGACTAAGTTCCTAATTATTATTATTGACTGTGTATATGTGTGATATGTGGTATTGGGGAGGCATACATATGCTGTGAAGCATGTGTACAGGGCAGAGGACAGCTCTGATTGGGCACTTTCCTTTGACCTTTACATAGTTTTGTTTCACCCTTAGTCTCAGACTTCCCAGCAATCCCTTTTGCCCTCTGCATAATTCTTGCATGTCTCAGAAAGAAAATTACCATTACAAAAGCCAAAGGTGAAGAACTTTGAAGTTTTCTGTATTTCATATGTTTAATTATATAAAAACACAGTTTTTATTATTATCAGTTATTATTATTATCATTTGAGAACTCTCCTTTTTCTTTTATCTTTTTATAAACTAATTTTCTAGTGTAATGGCAAAACCAAGCACTTAACAACAGAGAATATATGTCTGTTTGCAGAAAGACTGTCAAACAAATTACAGCACTCAGCTATTTACACATATTTATTTGTTCTTATGTAAAATTGAGCTATTGATTCTTAAATCCATTAATAAATCAGCTTTATAGTCATGCACTCCACATTCTGAGGGAGTTTCTAATTTAGATTTGCAAATTTTGCTACAAGAAATATCTTTAAATTTAGACAAAGAACCCTGGTCTCAAAACCATACATTGTTTCTTCCTACCTTTCAGGAGAGAAAATTATCCCTGCTATTATAAATCACAACATATTTCTGAACATCAAAATTTAATAATAAGATAATAAATATGGTTTATTGTATCTGCTTTATGTCAAACAAAAGGTATTCTGTACACCCTGTGAATCCTTGCTCGCAAGCTTTTCTTTCTGGATTGTTAACTTCCTACCTGTTTTCTAATTTTTTGTTTGTGTATTTCACAAGAGCTTAGATATGGGCAGGCCCTGCCAAGGACTGCTGTGATCAGTTGCTTCCAGACAGTGTAAATAACTGCTTATGCAAGCCCACAGACAGCTGATCTTTACTGAGAACTGAAGCGACTGTGTGCATGGGGCGCTTAGTCACTGTTATGTAACTACTGAGCTGTGGAGCAAGACAAAGCCAAGAGCTCATAAACTGGATCCAGAGCCAGAAAGTAGAACTTGACTCGAAATAGATAAGAATCCATATTAATATTGTAATTTTGATAGAGGGTCAGTGTGAAATACATTGGGTAAAAGAATCTCTTTGCTAAGCCTCAATTTCTTTTTCTCTTGCAAATTTTCCCTGGGAGGGAGAATTTCCCCCTCACCAAGCCCAGCACATCTCTATAGGAAACTGGAAAAATAGACTACCAGCATAATAAACACCCTACTCTAGCCTGATTTGAAGCACTGTCTTCACTAGAAAATGAAATGTTTTCTTCATCAATTGCTTCCAAATACTTACGTTATCAACAAAGTCATAATCTATTTTTTTTCTTATAATTAACAGAAATTCAGTGAAGGGTTATCAAATGAATGGGCTAGTAATTACCACACTTAAAAGACACTGGATTTAGGAGATTAATACATTTTCCCTTCTCTCAATATTTTGGTTTGTGTGTGTCTACATTCATATGTGAATATGTGTTTGGTACATATAATTGTAGGGGTGCGTGTTCATATTTTTGAGGATACATGCATAGTACAAAATCACCAACCTCAGATATATCACCCAGATATCCAAGTTTAATTTCAGGTTTAGGGTTACCTTGTAGAACAAGCTGGTATTCTGTGAATTGCATGCTTCCTACTGAGTCTGCCTCTGCAGGACTGGGTTTAAGAACACATGCAAACCATACCTGGTCTGTCAGTATTTTGTCTGGTTTACTTTTTTCCCATGAATTCTGGAGATCATCTCAGACCTTCCTTCTTACTTTCAAGATTAGATAGGTACTGACTGAGCCATCTCCCCAACCACACCCTCTCTAGGATTTCCTATGGTAATGCATTCAGCTCTCACTTAAAATAGACATTTCACTGCTACCTTTTTGTGTACAACATTCATGACTTTTTATAAGAAAAGAATGGGTTTATTTAGCGTCATGACAAACTGATGCTCTCATAAACAAAATGTTGGGGGCAGATACATCATCCCAGCTCTATTTCCTACAGTTTCTTTTCTACTTTTTAATAGACATACCAAAAGATGGATCGCCTTTTTAGGACAGGAAGAGAGATTAGTGTTTATAGCTAGGAAATATGTTAATTGCCTCAACTGATATGATGATGTATATATTCTTGTTTTCCCTTTATTTTTTGCTTTCTCATTCTTACTTCTTTCTTTATTAAGTACACTCATTACTTAGGTTACTGGGGGATGAATTTCCACATTTACTCTGTATCCATTCAGAACTATATACCTGCTCAGGTAGGTGAAAACCCAAGTCCAATTCTTGCATGCATACAAAATTTCACTTATAAAATAAGATGTAGTCCCATTAGTCAAACAATAAATAGTTTATATTTACACCATCAGCTGATTTAAAATGTTATGTTGGAAAACTTTATCCAGCAAAATAATGCAAGGGCTACTTATTTTATATACTGTTCAACAGTACGGGTTATACTAGATAAATAGAAATTTATTTTTTTAATTTACAAACTGTTTGGGGATTATATGCCATTAACCTTCAGTAACTGTAAAAAGCAAGTGATAAATATTTTGTCTTAGAAGCAGCAATAGAATAACTGTAGACTTTATGGGGAAAACTAATCTGTAGAGCGAGCAAATGAAAAGAAGGAATGAACTGAAAAGAATTCTATTCAAATTTTGACAACATCAGAGCATAAATAATAAAGAAAGCAAAAATACAGAAAACTGATGGATAACTGAAGTTAGGCTATCTATTAAGTTTCTTTTTTTAAAATTTACTAGACTTTTTTTTAAAAAATTGCAATCCAAATTCCCACTCCTTCCCCTCCTCCGATTTCCTCCACATACACTCCCACCCCACCACCATCTAATCCTTAGAGAGGGTAAGGTACATTGTTTTGTGGAAGGTCCAAGGCCCTCCATACAATATTTAGGCTGAGCAAGGTATCCATCCAAAGAGAATAGGTTCCCAAAACCCAGTACTTGCAGTAGGGATAAATCCTGGTGCCACTACCAGTGGCCCCTCAGTCTTCCCCAGTCATGCATCTGTCATCCACATTCAGAGGGACTAGTTTGCTCCTATGCTTGTTCCTTCCTTGTCCAGCTGGAGTTGGTGAGCTTCTATTAGCTCAGGTAAACTGTTTCAGTGGGTGTACCCATCATGGTCTTCACCTCTTTGTTCATAATCTCATTCCTTCCACTCTTCAACTGGACTTTGAGATCTCAGTCCAGTGCTCCGAAGTGGGTCTATGCCTCAGTTTCCATCAGTTGCTGGATGAAGTTTCTATGGTGATATTTAAGATAATCATCAGTATGATTACAGGGCAAGCAAAAAATGGGACCCTTCTTTCTACTGCTTAGGATCTTAGGCAGGGTCATACTTGTGGATTCCTAGGATCTCTCTAGAGCCAGGTTTCTGCTAATCCTATAATGACTCCCTCAATTAAGATATCTCTTTCCTTGCTAACATCTCTCCTTCCAACTCGACTATCCCATTCCCTCAAGTTCCCCTGAAACCCCCCTTATCTCCTTCTCTTCAATTTCTAAACTCCCTTCTCCCCCAACCCCAATGCTCCCAATTTTGTTACGTGATCTTGTCTTCCAGCTTCCAGGTGGGTCTATATATGTTTTTCTTTGGGTTCACCTTATTACTTAGCTTCTCTAGGATATGAACTATAGGCTCAATGTCCTTTATTCATAGCTAGTATCCACTTATGAGTGAGTGTATACCATAGTCCTCTTTTTGGGTCTGAGTTACCTCACTCAAGATAATGTTTTTGAATTCCATCCATTTGCAAGTAAAATTCAAGATGTCATTTTTTCCCCACTGAGTAGTACTGCAGTATATAAATGTGCCACATTTTCCTTATCTGTTCTTTGGTTGAGGGACATCTAGGTTGTTTCCAGGTTCTGGCTATTACAAATAATGCTGCTATGAACATAGTTGAATTAACGCTTTTGGAGTATGATTGAGCATCTTTTGGGTGTATGCCCAAGAATGTTATTGCTGGATCCTGAGGTAGGTTGATTCCCATTTTCTAAGAATCCCCCATACTGATTTCCAAAGTGTTTCTACAGGTTTGCATTCCCACCAGCAATGAATGAGTGTTCCCCTTACTCCACATCCTCTCCAGCATAAGCTGTCATTAGTGTTTTTGATTTTAGCTATTCTGACAGGTGTAAGATGGTATCTCAGAGTTGTTTTGATTTGCATTTCCTTGATAGCTAAGGATTCTAAACATTTCCTTAAGTATCTTTTGGCCATTTAGATTCTTCTGTTGAGAATTCTCTGTTTACTTCTGTATCCCATTTTTTAATTGGGTAATTTAAAATTTTAATGTCTAATTTCTTAAGTACTTTATGTATTTTGGAGATCAATCCTTTGTCTGATTTGGGGTTGGTGAAGGTCTTTTCCCATTTAGTAGCCTGCCTTTTTGTCTTATTGACTGACATTTGCTTTACAGATGCTTCTCAGTTTCAGGAGGTCCCATTTATTTATTTAACATACTACTCTCAGAAAGCCTACAAACTCATGGAAATTGAACAGTAACTACTGAACCATGCCTGGGTCAAGGAAGAAATAAAGAAAGAAATTAAAGACTTCTTGAATTCAACAAAAATGAAGGCACAACATATCCAAACCGATGGGACACTATGAAAACAGGGCTAAGAGGAAAGTTCATAGTACTAAGTGTCCACATGAAGAAAATGGAGAAAGCTCACATTAGTGACTTAACAGCACACCTGAAAGCTCCATCCAGGCCCTTTCTTGCTTTTAGAATTTCAATTGAAAAGTCAGGTGCTATTCTAATGACCTACTTTATATGTGAATTTGTCTTTTTTCCCTTACACATTTTAGTATCCAGTCTCTGAGATTTTTATATCCTGTTACATTTATTTTAGTGATCGTATCTCTGTTAAATCTACTCTTATGTCTTGGATTGCTTTTAATTTTTTCATTAAAGTGTTTATTTTTCTTTTTATTGTCTTTGTTAAGGCATTACTAAATACTCTTAAAGGTCTTTGAGCATATTCACAATTGTCTTCAAATCTTTGTTTTGTGCTTCAGCTGAATTGCATTTATCCAGGCCTAACACAATGAGCTTGATGCCTTCTAGAAGATTCACATTATCTTGGTTGTCCTTGTTTGTATTTTTTTCCTGATATTTGGCCTTACTTATTTTAAGTATTTCTTGGTGAAAATATTTGATCTTGTCTTCATTTGGTGTTACTTTCTTTGGTTGCTAATGTCCATTGAGGTTTCTAGACAAGTGTGGTGGCTATGGGTTCCCTAAGTCCCAGACATGGGTGATGGGTGTGGAGTCCCTGACTGAGAACTTGTCAGAAGCGGACTGGTGACTTACAAAAGAATGGGTTTTCCATTTTAAATAAAATGCTGAAAGAGATCACTATGAATAACTAGGAGTAACTAGGAGAAGCCTCATTCTTCTACACACACACACACACACACACATACACACACACACACACACACACACACACCAGCCATATCCCAAGGATATGAAGGAGGATGTAGCTGTCCGACTTGTGTCCTAGCATAGTATGGAAGATGTGAGTCCCTGGTAGAGACTGTTCTGTTAGTTGACAAACACACAAAACACTGCAGATTAGCTAAATGGAAAGGCTGAAAGGGACCACCAGAAAAAGCAAGTGGGACACTGGGTATGCAACAAGGGCCAAGTCCTGGGGGGTGGTCCACATTCATTTCTTAGATTGGTGCCGAAAGTATACATGCAACTTAAGTTTTCTGAAATGTCAGACCCTATTTTCCTGATTATGTTTTCCTCCTAAAAAGACTTCTGAATTACAGCCTAAACATTGCTCCATGCAAAGAGTTGACCAGCAAATTTCTATAAAGACAAATGACTGAGATATTATACAACTCTCTAAAACCAGGAAAAGCAGGATGATTAGGGGCCTGAAAGAAAAAGCAGTTAAGAATTTTGTCTACATCAAGTATTGATTTCAGTAGGATGTTTTCCTTATGTCTTTACTGAAAGATGTTTATGTAATCTGAACTAAGTAAATAATAAACACTCTGACTGACAGTGTATACACGTACAGAAAATGCATAAATGAACCTAATCTTGAATCACTTTATTTTAAATCCACTTTGCAGGGAAATAAAGTGTACTATACAATGATTTAGTCAGGTCAAAATAAATTGCAATTGACATTTGTAAATCACAAGCAGATTTGTTCATTTTTAAACATATGAGTAGCTTTGGTTGGTTCTTAGTTACAGTGATGGCAAGATTTCCTTTAAAAAGGGAGTTGGCAAAATAAGCTCCATTAGGGCATATTTCACCAATAACTTGAAGTTAATATTCCTTGTGTGAGTGAGGGATAGCATGCAACCTCTACACAAGTTTCCATTAGTCTTACTCATTATTTATGCTTAATTTGTATTTTCATTGATATAAAAGTTTGCAGTTTATTTCCTATCAATAAAGACTTTCTTAAAATCCCATATACTTGAAAATAATATTATATCAGTACACAATCATTTTGCTCATGATATAGAATAGGTACAAAAGAGCAAGATTTCCATAAATTAATTACAACATGAATATTTTCAGAAAATGTAAATATTAACTATATTACATGTATTATCATCATTAAACAGTCTTACTGTCTACCTTTTTTACATAAAAAGTAATAACATGATATTCTAAGAGACAGAACATGGTGATTTTAATGTAATTATCTTATTTATAGTTAGCTAAGAAATTTATACACATAGTATATTGAAAAATTAAATTTACACAAATTTAGAAATGCCTGAGAGAACAAAATTGAAATGCTATCTTGAAGATGTACTATTGTAAGGGTTGCCTGTTTCCATGTGAAAATGATTATTGTCTTTGCGACAGTGCTAAAAGGTGAGTGATAAGAATGGGTCAGTACAGTCAAGCCTCTCAAAGCTATTTAACCACAGGAACTGTGTTATAGACATACCAGTTGGGACTGGGCACCATATGGCCACTTGTTTCCTGAATTTTGATCAATTGTGGCTTTCTGTAACTTTCTCAGTTATAAAGAGACATTTCTTTGATGAGGTTCAAGGCATACATGTAACTACAACACAACTCCTACTTGTAAAGCTCAGGGATCATGGCAAAAGAGAGTCAGAAATGGTGGAACAGGAAGATATTTGTCCTCTAGAATGTCAGAGAAGCTAATCCCATAAGGTCTAATAATTGTGGCTGTCTAAATCTTACCTGAACGAAGATGAAAACAACAGACATGCTAGTATGAAAGGGGGGGAATCTCATGGAACTTCAAGCCAATTTAAAACACTACAGGCAATTAGGCTTTGCTGGAAGGGGGAGCAACAATCTTCCATAGGAAAAAGTCCTTAAATTAACACCCAATGGTCACCCGAGAAATCATACATGTACAAGCAACATTATATGGACAAAGAGAAGTAAGTTAGAAAAAAAATTTATATATATATACACATACATATATATATATTAATTCCTAAATTATAAAGACAACCTGTTCAGTCCATATGCGTGTATGTATGTATATATATATATGTGTGTATATGTAACATGTATGCAATAAGTGTACAAACACATACACATATACAACTAAATAAATAAAGTCCATGGATATGAGAGAAAGGGGTGCATGTCATGATAAAGGTTAGAGGAAAGATGATAGAGAAGATAATGTAACTATATTTTAATTTCAAAACATTTTAATTATTTGAATGATAATGTCTTAGTTACGGCTTACTATTGTTGTGAAGAGACACCATGACCATGGAAGTACTTATACATAAAAACGTTTACCTGAGGTGGGTCACGTACAATTTCAGAGGTTTAGTCCATTATGATCATAAAAGGGAGCATGTAAACATGCAAGCAGGCATGGTGTGAGAGCCGAGAATACTGCATCTTGACACAGAGGCAACAAGAAGTCTACTGGCTGTCACACTAAGTAAAGTTTGAAAAAAGACCTCAAAGCCTGCCTCCACAGTTACTCACTTCCTCCAGCAAGACCATATTTACTTCAACAGGACTACACCTCCAAATAGTGCCACTCCCTTTGGGGACCATTTTCTTTAACTACCACACATGTGAAAAGCTTTCTTTCCTTACTATAGAATATTGCATTCACAATTTCCATATACAAAACCAGAAAATCCATAAAGCAACGAAATACTGGTATTTGACCCATTTTTCCAACTATTTAATGCAACAATTCCCATAAGCATTAACATATATTAAGAAGTTTTGTGTTTTAACAAATTTTCTAGTTTTAGTATTTTCAAAAATAATGTCTGAAGATATAGCAACCCATACAGAAATAGTACTTACTGTTTATATTTCTTTGAAAAAATTTAAGGCGATATGACAGAGTACAATATAGCTGTATGCAATTGCAATCTTCAGATTGCAGAGTCACCTAAATGATTTTATGAAATTACTCATTATCTCAGCCTGATTCTTTACATCTAAAACTTCAATGCATTCATATTATTCTTTTTACAGTCCGAGGGAAAGAAGTCAATGATATTAAGAGGATTAATACCAAGCAATTCTGTCCATTAAAAAATAACATCTCTATTCTACAGGCTTCTCCAAATTTTTAGGATTACCACAATTACTAGATAATCTACTGAAATTTGAAGCATTTCTACAGAAAAGTTCAATTCCCAAGTACAAGAATGTTAATGATGGATGCACACCTTCCTAGTCAAGGATGGAGGCAGGAGGGCCTTGGACTTCCCACAGGGCAGGGTACCATGCCCTCTTTTAAGGAAGCAGGGGGAGGGAGGAGGGGACTGGGAGAAGGGGAGGAAATGTAAATTTTTTTGAATGAAAAAATGAAAGAATATGAAAAAAAAAGGAATAAAACAAATCCCTGACGGAAAAAAAAAGAATGTTAATGAGCCTATAACACTATGAAAACCTGTAAATATTTTCAGTTTTTTCTCTTGCTTTCTATGTTTTTAGCATTGAACTTTCTTTAAAATTTGTTGGAAAACAATGACAAGATTGTTACTGATGACTCACCACTTTCAGTCCTAAAGAACAATTTATTTTATTTCCTTAAAATCAGTAACTATTTATCAATTTATTTCCCTAATAAATGTTTTCCATACCATGTTACCAAGCTACGTGCTGAATTAAATATTTTACATACTCAGATTAAGTCATAAATAAAAGTCTATCAAGTATGTCTTGTCAATGTGTCAAGAATAACACATTTTAATATGAAACTCATATTATCTCTTTATATGAGATACTTTTTAAGAATTGCAGCATCTAGAGGAAGAATGTTTAAGAAAGAAATCTTTATATGAAGAATATTGGTAAGTGTTCCATGAGTAAAAACAGGGGGAGGAAAGTCTCCATATCTATTTCTGCATAAAAATTAGAAAGAAACAAATTGCTCACATTTTTACACCTATTTCCACCTCACACATCTTAAGAAATTTGCAATAATTTTGCTAAAACTATCTTCAAACAA
Source organism: Ondatra zibethicus (assembly GCA_004026605.1). Taxonomy (NCBI): domain Eukaryota; kingdom Metazoa; phylum Chordata; class Mammalia; order Rodentia; family Cricetidae; genus Ondatra; species Ondatra zibethicus. The sequence goes on along the minus strand of PVIU01011754.1, from coordinate 29,856 downwards.
GTATCCAATTTTTAAGTTGTGTCTTTTGAAATAATAATAGCTTTCCAAAAATGCATATTGAGAAATATGTACTTATTTATATTAGTTAAGTGCTATTAAGGACATCAGTCATTTTTGCATTTCCTGGAGTTTTGAGTGCAAATAAAAGACTGAAAAAGCATAAAACATTTATTATTTATTTGTAGGAATTATGGTAGGTGGTAAGGAGACATTTTTAACCCCCTGTCAAATTTCAAAAGGCTTAATTACATAGATTTCCCACCATGGCCATCAAATGAAAATAGAACAATATTTCCAAGTATAATTTTACCAATAAACAGAAAAATCCTTCAACCAGACATATTGATCCTCTGTAAAACATAGTTCTCAAAATAACTAATGAAATAATAGTTACACATATTTCTGCTATGATAACTTCATATGCACCTAAAAGATGGAGTCAAAGGAAATAATCAGTAACTATGTCACTTTATTAATTCTTCACAAATTTCTCTTTAACTAAATCTCATTTCTGGGAAAAAGCTACAGATCCATAATTAAATTTCAGGAGCCCAGGAAGGAAGAAGAAAGAATTAACATTCATTAACTATGGTGCTGTCTGCCATTTCATAAATAATGGTGATTACAGGTTAGGCAAGTTGACTCAGTAGGTAAAGGAACTTGCTGCCAAGTCTAACAAGCTTAGTTTGATTCCTGAGACCCACATGAAAGAACAGGAAACAGGCTGACCTCTGCCTCTATCACTTACAATGGCACATGCACATCACTACCCTAAATGGGCAAAAAAGTATAATTTTTAAAATATGATAAGGAGAAATAAATAACAAGAAAGAAGAAAATTTAAGGAAAACGTTTTATGTTTCTTTTTGTTCCACTTAAAGTTTTTTTTTTAAAGAAATTCATAGAATTTGGAATTGCTCATTAATGTCAGGTTTTGTTGTGTGTCTTTCTTTAAATGAATTATCACATCCACATTAGGTTAAGGTTTTTATAATTTTTCATTTATTTTACAAACAGCAGCAGTTTTCCTTCCCTCTTCTCTTCCCATTCCCTCCCCACACTTCCCAAATACCTTCCTCCCCTATCCACTCCTCCTACATTCAAAAAGGGCAGGCTTCCCATAAGAGTTGCAAACCATGGCACATCAAGTTGAAGTTGGACCAAGATCGTCCCCCTTGTATGAAGGCTAAGTGAGCATCCCAGCATAAGGAATAGGTTCTAAAAGGTCAACTCGTGTGCCAGGGACAAGCCCTAATCCCACTGCTAGGGGTCTCACAAACAAACAAAGCTACACAACTGTCACCTTTCAGTCCAGATTCTGTGATTTCCCACTAGCTCAAGTCAACTTTTTCTGTGGGTTCCCCCACCGGATCTTGACTCCCCCTTGCTTGTAGAGTCCCTCCTCTCTCTCATAACTGGATTCCAGGAGCTTGGTCCAGTGCTTGGCTGTGGATCTCTGCATCTGCTTCTATCAGTTACTGGATGAAAGCTCTCTGATGACAATTACAGTAGTCAAAATCTAATTACAGAAGAAAGCCACTTCAGAGACCCTCTTCACTATTGCTATGAGTCTTAGCTGGGCTCATTCTTATGGATTTCTGGGAGTTTCCTTGGCACCAGGTTTCTCACTTATTTTGATTATGTTCTGAAGCTAATTTAAGACATTTTGACCCATGATTTAATATTCATTTGGACCTGCTATGAGGTATATTACCATGTACCCAAATTTCAGTATGATAAATGCTACTCAAAGTCTCTGCTACTTTTGTGTCTGCTCCTGTATTTTCATTGTTATTTTTAGACTATCTACTATGTGGTTCATGTTGGCCGCAAACTCAGGATACTCCTGATACAGGCTTAAACATGCTGGTTTGTAACACCATGCCTGGCCTCAAACTTTAAGCTTCTGTGATCTCAGGAATGAGGTCACTGTTCAACATGTACTTGCAACAGACAGATGGAACCTTAGGTATGTCATTGTGACACTAACACTAATTATGAAAGAAAATACTTTCAAGACTCAGGACTCAAAAACATGTGTGTTGGATTGCTGAAATTTAGAAGAGCTAGGTATCTCTCTTTTCAAACTGTGACTTATAAATTAGATTATTTTTTGATGATTTATCTATTTAATGTGAGTGCTCTATCTGAAGGTATACCTTTTTTTGTCAGAAGAGCTCAGCAGATGCCTCTAGTGAGCAATGATGTAGTTACTGAGAATCCAGCTCAAGGAGCCGTGGAAGAGCAGGGAATTCTCTCAACCTCTGAGCCATCCCTCTAGCCCCTAGAAACTAGATTTTACACACACTCCAGAAATAAGTTAATTTTCTAAGGCCTGTAAAGTTTGAATGTACATAATGTAGAAATTTGCCAAAATTAACCCTAACAAAAATTGATACTCTGGAGAAAAAGCACTTCTATCAATTGCACTTTGGAAGTATGGTGCAAAATATTTCATTCCTACACTAATGATATTTTACCAAGGATTAGAGAAAAATGATTCTGAGCTTTTGACGAATTGCATGTCCTCTACAAGCAGGATAAACATTATTGAAACTAAAGCTTAGCCACTGCCTAAGTAGGGTTCTTAAAGTTCCAGAAAGGAAGGTAACTTTAGGTACTGAATCATTAATGTACCCAAGTGATAGGGTTCTGAATTTGGACATGTAGTATATCACTCAGAGGAAAAGATCTTACTTGGCATTCAAATTGTAGGAATTTGGCTGTCAAGATGGTTCAGTGGGTAAAGGCATTTAGTTCTAACCTGGGATCCTGACTTTCAGCCACATAAACTATCCTGTGAAAGGAGTGAACTGAATCTTTCAAACTTTACTCTGATTTTCAGCTGCATGATCCTATGTCATGGCATGCATGAACCTACACATACACGCACACACTCATAGAAATAAATAAGTATAAAATGCTTACAAAATGAGAAGTGGGAAAAATGCCTCATCAGTTAAGGGCACTTAATTTACTGAGCTTCAGAATACCTAGAGTCAGTTCTCAGCATCCACATCAGGCACCACAAGATAGAAAGAAACTCCAAATCCAGGGGAGCCATCATCCTTTTCTGGTTTCAAAAAGTATCTGCACATATGTAGTGTATAGTCATATAGTCATAAGATAAATCTTTAAAATATTGCAAAATGTAAGAATGATTGTAAGAAACATTATGTAGGAGGGAGCTAAATAAAACTTGAAACATCAGAAACCATAGAATCAATGTGCATAAAAATAATTGAAGACCATTGTGGGTAAACTGTCTTGACTTTTTGCAATGTTGTTACACACACTTTCTCATGTTACTAAGGGTAATCAGAGCTACAAGAAAGTGTCTGGAAATCCAGCAGTGTACTATAGCTGCAACGACCACAAAGAAAACAGTAAGTATCACAAGTGTCTTTCTTTGCAAATTAGGTCATTGAAATTTTGAAATAAATATATTTGGCCATTTTTGTAGTTTGGCTATAAAAATGTCCTCTAATGGATCACATGTTTAAGGTTTAATAACAAGTACATCCCTCCATTGGGGTATATTGGAAAGTTTATGATTTAATACTAAATGGAAAAAGCTGGGATTTCAGAGGTGTGCCCCAGAAGTGAAACATATGATTCTGAGTACATCTTTTTTAGCTTTCTACTTCTAGATCATGATGAGGTAAATAGCATCATCTGCATTTCCACCCTCCTACATGTGCTGTACTGCCACAGACCCCAAATATCTATGAAGGTATGTATATGTGTGTATATATATATATGTGTGTGTGTGTGTGTGTGTGTGTGTGTGTGTGTGTGTGTATCCTGAAGCTGTGTGTCAATCAAGATAAGCCTTTCCCTTATGAGGTGGTTCAGAAAACTAGTAAACGCTGGATAGGAGGAATGTAGAGAAGTTTAAAGACATGAGTTAAAGAAATCCTAACTTTTCTAAAGGAAGTTTAATGGGTTGTTCTTTTAGGGTTATAAAGGTTTGAATATTGATAAGGTAGTAAGGCTACATTTATGAGGTTACAGACAAAAATGAGGATTAATTCTCAAGCAGCTCACAAAGTAGTCATGCATCATTCTGGAAACAACTTACTCTCATCCTGTTTGTGCCCTAATGTGTTATGATAGGATGTGTTTAAAATTGACATATTAGTTAAGGCAGATCAATAAATTTCATGACAGCACGTATTCTGACAATAGCCTGCGCCATATCAGCTGCCTTTATATGTTTCAGAGGAGAAACAGGGCCCACAAAATGATTGTAAAATATTTCAGGAATGGAGCCTCCATGTGCCAGAGAAATCAGTTCTATTAACAAGAAACCACGTGCTTTGAAAAGGATCAACGGGAAGGACTCGCTGAAGGGAATCTCAAGAACAAGCAAGACTCAACCAGCACAGGCAAAAAGATGCATATGTAACAATTGTTTTTGCAGAGTTATATTTGAGAAAAGAACATGGGGCTAGCCTGCTCACAGGGACCCCTTAAAGAATGATTCCCTAGGGATGATTTTGCATTATTCACCCTTCCAGGCACTTAAAGGCTGATATTTTCGCGGTTTAAATTGTGTTTGCAAAAAAGCAGACATCAGCATCAACCATATGATGTTGGTTTTCTAATGTGTACCACACAAAATTATGGTCATGGTAGCTTCCATCGAACTTTGTAAGGAAACCTTGGAAACTAGGCTGTATATAACCATTTTGAGTACCTAGAAGGTGATTCATAAAGTAATAGTGATATCACCAAAAAAAAAAAAAAATAGCCAGGCGGTGGTGGCGCACGCCTTTAATCCCAGCACTCGGGAGGCGGAGGCAGGTGGATCTCTGTGAGTTCGAGACCAGCCTGGTCTGCAAGAGCTAGTTCCAGGATAGACTCCAAAGCCACAGAGAAACCCTGTCTCGAAAAACCAAAAAGAAAAAAAAAGTAATAGTGATATCAAGGCTGCAATTAAATATAGCTATATAGCTGGGGTCTATGCTCATGTCCTTGGCCATGAAACCATAGAGCCATAGAAACCATGCATGTTGATATCTGAGGACTGTGTTGAGCCAGCCCCACCTCTCACCGGCACTGGAATAACTGGACTACCACTCACTGCACCACACAGTGCAGCAGGAGAGCTTGTCCCCTCCCCATCCTGAGAGAGCTGGGCCCTGCACTAGGGAATATGGCCCCATCCCTCACCACTGACATGGAATAGCGTGGGACTAGGAGATTGGCTCTGCCCTCCACCTGAGGGGGTGGTCCCAACGGCCCAGACTGACCAGCTCAGCTACCACTGAGGCCCACATCCTTGACCCGGCATTGATCCACCCTAATGTCTACCCAACCTGTGACCTGCTAGAACTTGTGAAGCGACTAATCCTGCAGAACCATAGATGTTGGATCTCCATAGCTTGGGGCAACAGCAGGAAAATCAAGAGAAGTTTCAGTGAGGATCCAGTGATGATAGTGTGTCAGAGGCCAGAGGCCTTGAACCATACAAATGATGGATTGCAATGAACAGTTGTGGTGGGGCTAAATACAAAACATTATACTGAGTGACACACTTCAGCTCTCAGTACCACTAGGACAAAGAGGTGTTAGAGAGGCAGGAAAGATAGAGGCACAAGTTTTCTTCTATTTGTTTTGTTTTTAATTAATGTGGAGGCAGAGGAGGTTCTTTTGGAGGGGATACTGCAGGGTGAGGGGCAAATACGTAGGGAATAGGAGTTTACTGGAATCGGGATGAATAATATAAATTTCCAAAAAAATAAATAAAAAAATATGCTATGGAAAAAAAGCAAAAGAAAGAATTGAATAAGAAAAAAATGTCATAAAACTTTTGCTGATGAAAACTGCAGAATGAGCAGAGACAGGCTGATCAGGGGCTATGTCGATGTAGTGAACATATCTGTAGGTATGCTCAAATATTTAGCCCTCTGAGCATGCCTGTGTGATCCAGATCCTGAACATGGAGTTTCAGAATTTAACAGTCAGATTGATGGGGTTAGGTTTGACTTTGAGTAAAGCCTTTCTTTCTATCTCTCTACCTCCACTTTAAAACAGAATATTAACTCAGTGTTATTTTACCTTGGAGTCTCTGAAATTCTTGTTGATTTTTCCAGGACTTCCAGGACTCACAGGTAAGAGTTGAATCTTCATTTCCACAGAACCTTCATCTTAGGACTACAAACATTGGAGTATTTAATGATTCATTGAAGGAAGTTCAAGGGAACTTAGACATATTAAGAAAATAGGGCCTGGTTGATTTAATAGGGGCTGCTCCTTGTAGCCGAGTTTGTTCCCCACCCAACAAACACACACTGAGGACATTATAGCCATTACAAATTTTTCAATATCTTTCAATGAGATAAAAAGGAGAATAAGTGTAGAAGGAATGAATCCCTGAAGCCTATACATGTGTGACCCAGAGCACCTGGGTAGAGTTCTACTTCTGAGGAGGTCTGTCCCACAATCCCAATAGGAGCTGTTTGTTAGAAAAAAGTTGTTACTGTTGTTTTGTTTCTATCTGTGGTCTTTGCATTGTGAGTCATCAGCATCTGTGACCTTCATTCTCTCTGTACATGTGGCTTCATCTCCCACATTCCTGCATTAGCAGCCATCTGTCTTCATCTGCTACACTTATATTTTCTCTGCAAGTTTTATTTCTCGAATATACAATTCTTTATAGATCCCACAAACAAAATTTGATGATATCCCAGAGTCCTCCTCAAAGATACATAGCAACTTGGCGATGTACTGAGTACATTTTGCTCTGGATTCATGGGTAGATTATTATAGGAAGGACCTTCAACATCATTCAACAGTTCATGTATTGAATGTCTGGCTGCAAGGCAACAGGGTTGAGATGCAGAATCTTTTGGAGGTGGTCGTATAATGATACCATTGAACCCATTAATGTTCTATTATTATTTATTGCCCAATAGGTATCAAAGGAAGGTGCTATTGTTCAGTTATATTATTTTAAAATTTGGAAATCTTCATGAATTTGAGTACCATATTCACAGGTATCATGTTAGGTTCTCTGAATTGTTCTAAATTTAGTATATGTGCTGCTGAGCAAGCAAGCTTGCTTACTAACCTTCCTGCCTGCCACATCATAGATCTCCCCTCCACTAACCCCTAATGCTATAATATTTTACATTTGTTTGTAATAGACATAAAAACAACTGGACAGTTCAAGAACTGAAGCCTCAAGAGTGAATTTTTTTCTTTTTTCAGTTGATGTGATATCCTATGAGTCTATAACATCCATATTGCTCTCATGTAGCACTATCAGGGTGGAGGAACCATTAGGATATGGGATATGATTGGAACAGTTTACTCATTGGGAATATGTGATCAAAGAGTTATTAGATTTTTGTAACACCAGTTTTTTTTCTTCATTCACTCCTTGATCACCACGAGTTATGTAACTGTATCACATATTCTACGACAAGGTATTGCAATGTCACAGAGTCAAAAAAACACAGAGATTGGCTGAAATCTCAACCTTTATGAACACACACACACTCACTCAAAATTCGTTGCCTTGTATAGATATGGGTATTTGAAGAAATATTATTGCATTGATATGCTTTTTGTTAATGTTACTCCAAAACACTTAATCATTAAATTATTTTATATGTACTGTGCTGTGCCAAATGTCCTTTTTCTTCTTTTACATAGTTATATGTCTGACATTAAGCTATAAATAATGTCATTGCTAAGCATCTACTGGTAAGAGAGCAGTGAAAGAAACTGCAAAGATCCATTAGCTCTCTGCAAAACAAAATGAAACAACTTATACAAATGGATGCCTGATACATAGGATGTGAGGTTTGCTTTAAAGAGGAATAAGCAACTGTGAATAACACTACAGAACTCTATTCTATATAAGACATTACAATAATTTTTTCTACTAAATAGACACGCGGGAGCTAGTGAGATGGCTCAGCATTAAAAATACTCACCACCTGAGTCAGAAGACTTGAATTTGAATCCATGAGGAAACAGAAAAGTGAAAGAGAAAACTCGAAAGATTTCTCAAAAATGTAATGAATGTAGAAGTTGTAAGTCAAAGTTCACTGGATTCTTTGAATGATAAAATTTGAATATTCTCAACAAAATATTTTATGATATGATTGAGATTTAAAATGATAGAACAAACATTGACAAAAATCGGACAATGGTATAAAGAGCAAAACATTTGTAAGGCTACCCTGAATTTTCAGGTAATGTCTTTACAACAGTGATGGCAGCTGATGGGAGAGAATGATTAACAGTGGAAGATGAGGATAAAAATCCAGAAAGAGGGCATAAAATTTTTGGACAATTAATTATATGAGGATGGAGATGAACCATTTACCAAAGTGAGGATAAATACATAGAATTGAAAGAATAACAAGCATGACCTGTGGTCCATTTTGGTTGAAAATAAGTAATGTGGAGAGATTATTTAGTGGTAAGAACACTTGCTTCTCAAGCACAATGAGCTGATTTCAGATTTCCAGAACCTATGTAAAAGTAACAAGCAAGGATGTGTAAACCTGGAACTCCAGTGCCATGAGATAGAAACGGAAGGGTCACTCGGGCTTTGTTCCCACCAGTCTAGATCCAGAAGCACTGATATAGCCAGACTCAAAAGAAATAAGGCAAGAAGATACAGAGCATTACCTCAGATACTTTCCTCTTGCCTCTGTGCATGCATATAAGTGTGTTTACCTGGACATGAAAGTGGATGGATATCACACACTCACACATAACGTGGGATTCCCCTCTGTATGCTGTGAATACCATTGGTTAATAAAGGAACTGTCTTGGGCCTGTAACAGGACAAAAGAGTAGAGCTAGTTGGAGAAAACTAAACTGAATGCTGGGAAAAAGGAGGCAGAGAGAGAGAGAAGCCATGTAGCCCCGCCGGAGGCAGACTCCAGAATTTTACCCGGTAAGCCACAGCCATGTGTTGATACACAGACTAATGGAGATATGCTAGTTTGGGATGTAAGAGTTAGCCATTGGCCAAACAGTATTGCAAATAATATGGTTTCTCTGTGATTATTTCAGGAGACTGGCCAGCCAGAAAACGAACACATGAACAAGCAGTGTCTTATAACACACACATACATAAAAAATTATAAATAAAGCTGCTACAATAAAATAAGGAACATATTAATATGATCACAAAAAATACAGAAAAATGGAATAGTAAAGATACAAGTGTCAGTAGCCACAATTGTTGGGATTCTCTGTATGATTTGGTAGGAAGGTTCAAATAGAGGGTTTGGCTCAGGGGTCAGGATGATTCAGGCCAGACAGATTATCTGGCTTCATACTTTATTTGAATATACTACATACTCAGCAAAGATACCATGATCTATTGTGAGTAATTATTTGGCTAAGCAGCATTATTAAATGTTTAGCAGAATTGAAACATGTTAAAAAGAAAGTTAAACAAATATTGATTCTAAATATAAAATAAAATTATGAGTAAGAATCTGTAGTTGAACATAAAATGTTGGCTTGTAGGTTCAAATTATTTCTCTTTTTTAAATATTTATTTATTTATTTTGTATACAATATTCTGCCTGCGTGTATGCCTGCTGGCCAGAAGAGGGCACCAGACCTCATAACAGATGGTTGTGAACCACCATGTGGTTGCTGGGAATTGAACTCAGGACCTTTGGAAGAGCAGGCAATACTCTTAACCACTGAGCCATCTCTCCAGCCCCCTCAAATTATTTCTCTTTTTCAAACATGAACTAATATATTGTGTTTTCTGTCTTCTATCTATTTTTCCTTTTTAAAGAAAAAAGTTCAAGTAATTAATACAATTTGAACTGCCTGCTCTTGGGTAGAAGATGCACATTTTATTATTGTAATTACTATATGGACTTGTAACATATTCTATTATTGGTCAAAATGAAACTATGAAAAAAAAAGAAGAGAAAACAAATGCATATAATAGAATCCAAAAAGTCACAGAAAGGAGAGGACAAGTGTCAACTGCACGTTGAGGACATATCTTTCTCCTTCCCACTGTCTCCATCCTGACTTTTGAGGTATAGGCAGTGGGATCCATGTTCTAATTTTTGGTTCTTTCATCTTGTGAGTTGTATGTTATATTTGGGCAAGACAGACTAAGGTCAGCTGAAGCCTTTCCTGTACATTCTAATGACTCCAGATTCAAACACCTGGCATTTATTTTTGGTTGTAATTGGGAGATTATATAACCTACTAGCAATATAATTGGTAGCCCCACAACTCTGAGTGTTGTGCAGCTAAGGTTAAGATGTAATTGAAATGTAAATATAGTACTAAATCTGGTAAGAGACAATAAGTTTTCATAGTTTTTTTCTGTAAAGGAAAGAAACAAAAATAGAAGAGAAAATTTAAAGCGATCTACTTAATAATACATAACAATTCCACAGGGCTTTACACTGAAGGTATCAAACCCAGCAATCATATACTGTGCTTATTATTACTACTTTCCAATACTGCAATGAGGTTTATTTCAAATCAGTGGATTAATCGACTCTTTTGAAAAGGGTCTCATGCTGGTGTGAAACTCTGATTAGACTAGGCTGGCCAGAGAGATCGAGATCCACCTGTCTCTTCAGGGCTAGAACTAAAACCCAGCGTCACTTCACCTGACTGTTTCATTACCTTAGGTTCCAGGGATGAAACTCAGGTTCTTGTACACAAAAGTCAAGCATTTTACCAACTGAAGATTCTTCTGAGCTCAATATTATGTTTATCTAGGTATTTTTAAAATGTACATTTAAGAATTTATTTGTTTTGATGAGTTAGGTGCTTGGCACAGCATTACTTTTTACTTTTTAAACAATTTTTAACTTTAAATATATTTGATAATACTATCCCTCCTCCCCCAAGTTCTTTCTGATCCTCTCCTGCTCCCTATGTTAATCACAATGAGTAAGAATGAAGACTATTCCCAAAATTATTTGGTCAAAGTAAGCAAGCTATGTTTTCTGTCAGACAGGACTACTTCTAGATAGAGAGAAGACAGACTATGCACATAGGAAAATGGCAGTTTATAAAGATCCAAGGGGAAACTTCATGTTAGGATGAGGCGTTTAATTTTGAGCATGTTAATTAGGTGAGCAAGGGGGACTTTTGATTGCTTGAGTTCAATACTTTGATAGCTGGACATTGGTGGTCAGTCTTGGGTGGAGGGATTGGCCAAATAAGGAACAGAACTTGGGGACTAGTTTCAGGAATGCAATCTAAAGGTTTTCAGCAAGGCAGAGAGAATTGTGGAGTAAGGCAAGGCTTTCCAGAATCACATGCTCATGTGCTCTAGGATCCCTTCATTCTCACCTTTTATTTTACTTTTGGGTGCCTGGGTGTTGGGCAAGTGGATGTTGTTCTTTCTGGCTGCTTCCTGTTGACATTCAGGTATCATTTTCAGGGGACACGAGGAAGCTGGGTTGTTGACCAAGGTCTAGAATTTCAGACTATTTCACTATATGTCAATGTCCAGGTTCTGTGGGACCATCTGAGGCTAGGGAAGTGTAGTGTGTGAGACCGAACAAGAATGTAGATTCCAAGGAATCAGTTGGGGCTGGCACAAGATTTACTGGAACAGTGTGTAGTTGATTTGAAACTTTTGGAGCAGATATACTAGGGACTGAGCTAAAGTTAAGGAGTTTAGAAAAAGTTTTCTCTTGGATGTATATTTGAAGCTTTTAGGTTCACAGTACTGGTAGTTGGGAAGAGGAGTCCCAAGATCAGGACTAAGGGGAAAGATTCTAGTGAAAGGGGGAGAGATACCATCCTTAGGAATAGGCAATAGGAGGGAAAACTTAAGCTGTTGATAGACAGCAACACTTGTTTGGAATCTAAGAATTCTTGAGAGGAGCCAGGAAAGTTTAGATTGGCTATATAAGGTTAATTGGTGAACAACTTTTATCTAAAAGAAGGCTCTGGTTGGGTTAAGGAAAATATAATTTAAAAGGCTTTTGTCAATTGGTGACAGAGACAATGTGCAACAGGTTTTGGGGTTTGCTATAGAAAAGTTGAGAGAACTTGGCTTTGGTTCCAAAGAGGGAACTTAGATGGTCAAGAGGACAATAGTATGAGACGGATGGAAGAGGAGGTTGTTGTGAGTTTCGGAAAGGAGTTTAGAGGATCTGGGGGACGTTGAGTCAAAGGGATAATAAGTGTGGAGGAATTGAGAGGAGAACAGGCAAGGAATGCAAGTGATGAGTTTTTTGGTAAAAGGTGAATGGAGGGACAGAATCCAAAACAGCAGAAGAGATTTAGAAGTTGAAGGAGATCCTTTGGGTACATGCCTAAGAGTGGTACAGTTGAGTCTTGAGTTAAATTAATTCCCAACTTTCTGAGACACTTCCATATTGATTTGCAAAATGACTGTTCAAGTTTGCACTCCAAGAGCAATGAAGGAATGTTCTTGTTCCACATCCTCTCCAGCATATGCTGTAATTAGTGTTTTTGATCTTATCCATTCGGACTGGTGTAAGATGGAATCTCATAGTCATTTTGATTTAGTTTTTCATGATGGGTAAGGATGTTCAACATCTCCTTAAATGTTTCTCTGTCATTTGAAAATCTTTTGTTGAGAATTCTCTGTTTAGATCTGTACCCCATATTTAAATCAGATTATTTTTTTTTGATTCTAGTTTCTTGAATTCTTTACATATTTTGGGGATCAGTCTTCTGTCAGATTTGGGGTATGTCAAGATCTTTTCCCATTCTGTAGGTTGCCATTAAATAGCATGGTTAATGAATAGATTAACAAAAACAAATACATGAATGAATATAAAATAGTTCTTTTAGAAATTGATCACAGAGTTTCAAAAATGTGTTTGCACAAATGAAAAGGTGTATTATTAAACTATTATAAAATATATTTTTCATTGTGAATATTAAGGTGTTGAATTTGTTCTAAAACAATGTCACCATTAAAGTCACTTATACACACTATCTTTCCATAATCACAGATATTTTAAAAATAATTTCTTCCATTAGAAATATATTTCTAAATATCTCTCCAAACATGAATTTCTGGGAGATCTGGGCTGAGGTGGGGAAAAAAACATAAACCAAAAAGAAAAAATTTCATCCATCTCTGGATGGTTTTATATGAACTTTCTTGGTGATCTGAGGCAAAAAATAAAACAACTTGATTTTCTGATTTTATGTTATTAAAAAAAGTGCAAAATGAACTTATGAACATACATTATTATCTATAAAGTCCATGAATATAAATTCCCAGCTTATATCATGCCAATCTGTTTTTATGATATTTTTCACAGTCTTCCTAGGAGAATTGCAGTGACAGGGACACCAACCTAGCAAGCACATCCCATCAGCTGTTAAATGTTTCTCTGAGGTCTAAGGAAATTGCATTTTATTTCTCTTTCTAAGGATTTCAAACTTCTGAAAGGCTGATGATTCCTATAAACACACTTGTAAATTTGATAAAAAATGTTATTATTAGGAGTAGGAGAGGAGGAAGAAGCAGCTTACATTGTTATGGAGGTGATCTCAAATGCATCGGCTGTCACCAGGGTTGTCCCACTTGACAGTTCAATAACTGCTCATCTTCTGCAGCCAGCTTTGCTGAGCTCTGAGTAAACTGTGCTGTATGCAAACTGTCAGGAAGAGGCTGACATGTCAATACTACTGACCTCCAGGGTGACAATCTCAACGTGAAACCAAACAGCACAGATAATTTTCATTAGAGTTCAAATTCATCTTCACACCTTCCACTTAGCCGTGGACAATGAAAGTAAGAGAAAGAAAGCATTTGATGAACTCTGATCAACTCACAGAATATTAGTGCTAAGGAACCAACAAAAAATGCTGCATTCTAAAAGACTCAGTATGAATCTTTTTGTAACACAGGCAAAACACAGCCTTCAGAGCAGGCAGTTGAATTAAAATATTTCGTGGCATTCATGTAAAGAATTCCAAGTGGACCCAATCTCGGCAGCATTGCTGCTTTAATGCCTTTTCAGCTCAGACACATCAGACAGATACCAACTACCACCAGAGGCACAGGTACTGCCTGGCTTGCCAAGCTCTCTGATGTTGCTTTGTCCAGCTGCTCCTGACCTCACTTGAGCTCAGAGTGTGTGGAGAAATGCATAACACGTGACCTCTACCATGTGCAGTCCTGCAAACAACAGGATGAGCAAGCGTGTAGTGCAGTGAGGCAAATGAATAGATTTTCTGGCATTTGCTTCTCAGAATTCAAAAATCACAGTGTTAAGTCAGTTGGGGGAAGCAATCACCTTCCAACCTCCCACAATGCTCACTGTCACAAGACCTCTCTTCTCATCTGTGGGGATCAAAGGATTGACCACACCACAAGTAATCACTTAAAACCACCAACACAAAGGGCATTGAATTGTTGCACTATATGTATCATGTATGTTATACCCTGTAATTATTTTTTTCAAATAAATTTTAGAGAAAATTTATTTTCAGAATTAAATAATTAGTTTAAATACTTAACACGCTTATTTCTGCATCTTAATATGTGGATTGATTTTATTTTTAGAAGCAGACTATTCTTTCCAGCAAACAGCATCAGGCATATTCAGGAGAGTATTAAATCTATGATGGCCTTGATTCTGCCTCACCCATGGATCAAACAGTGTCTTTTTCACAACCCTGGATATGCAAAGCAGGTCTGTCTCCAGTGCATACTGAAATGCAACCGGAAGTGGTCCAGCACTGAGGTGTATATCCCTGGGATCCTGCAAGGCTCAAGCAGCTGGCTCACTAGGGAATTGAGCAATCAGTTATGGGAGAGCTCTGGACAGCTGGAGGAGGGAAGTGGCAGAGCTGCATGTGGTGACAGGCTCTGGAGACAGTGACTACATTAGCAGCATGATATGTATACAGTGACTCATATTTTCCCCCTTTCAGCCATCCTCGTATAAAGAGCAAGAGCATCAGCTATAATAACTGAGCATAAATATAAAGTATCAGTGACATATTTTTAATTTTCTCAGCATTAGGACATTTATTATAATTTAGTGAAAGTAATGTGACTCAGAAATTGATAGCAAAAGGTTTTAAAAGTAGACAAGCCATGATTTAAATCCACTTAACCATTAATGTATGGTGACTTTTAGATGCTTACTTAAATGTCTTTGAACTCAATTTCTCTGCTGTAATAACAGGATGACAATTATTTGACTATGGTAAAAATAATAAATCATATTTTAAATTTAAAAACCCTGTCTTTGGAGTATCAAAAACTAATTATGATTTGATTGTATGAATCTAGATTTATTCTTTTATGTTGGTCTTGATGCATGAGCTAAACTAAGATCAATGTTAATAGTTAAGACAACATGTTTTGACTTTAAATTTCATGATATCAACCCTTAGTTTCCTAAGAACGTAGTTATCTAATTTATAGATAATTTAAACTATGTATTTACTTAGTGTTCTGTTTGTTTTGTATGAAAATGCTAAAGATGCTTCAGTAGCAGAAGCCTACCACCAGGAGGAGCTCCATTGTCCTTGATGAGTTTTCAAGAATTTTCCCTTTCTTAATAAGATGGGTTAAATCCAAGGCCAATTCATAACAGACATTACCTAGATGGAAGGTCTGAGTTTCTCTGCATTCCTTAGACTTCCTATTTTTCCCACTTCAGATCCTGAGGACACATTGCCCTAGGGCTTTAGGCACCCAAAGGAATTAGCACAAATAAAGGAACATTTGAATATAAGAAAGTTAATTCTCTAAAAAGGCTTAAAATGTGTACCATTTATTTCAGCTCTGGACCAAAGGGGGAAAGTTCATTTTATGATTTACTTATCCTTCTTCTTTTACATCCCTACCTCCTTTTTTTCCTCCTTCTGTTTTTTGTCCTTTATTTGCTCTTGTGTTCTTGTTTGGATAATGAAACTCAGAGTAGATACCAAGCCTTATGTAAGTTCCAGAGATTGTCTGACCAGTTTCAAGAAGTGAAGGAACCACCTTAAAAATTGAAAACAGAACACAAAATATTAGTCAAACATAATGTCAGATATCTTGTGACTTTTTACTTCAGGAGAATGGATTTCCCCTGCATGAATGTTTAGACTCTTGATACTAGGCAATAAATAAATAATTCTATTAAACATTTTCTTCTCATAAGGAGCTATTGTGTATGTTGGAGATTTGCTTTAAATCTTGGATCTTCCATTTGTTAACTGTACTAGCTTTTATGCATTTTTAAATATTTCTTGTAAAATTTATAAATTTATATTAGGGGAAACTCTCTCTCTCACACACAGAGAGACAAAGAAACAGAGAGAAACAGAGTCAGTCAGACAGACAGAGGTAAAATAATGTAAGCAAAGAAACAAAAACAGCAAAATTTGCAAACAACATCCTTTCTAATGTAGCAAGTCATGAAAGGTTAGGAGTAAATTTGTATTATGGGAAACTTGTCTAATTTGGGGCCCTATGTCCAGTTGGAACAGGGTGTTGGGTAAGAGGCAGGATATGCATTCAGCTAGTCAGAATGAATCATAGAGTTCCCCAGGACTCAAGAAAGAGAGGCACCTGTGGAAGAAGAGGTGGGCCAGAAGATCGTGCAGGCTGTTTTGAGTCAGGAAGTAGATGGTGACAATGTGTGTCATAGTCATTGTGACTGTATTGGCTTTTATTTTCATATTTGGCCCCAAGTTTTATTTTATAATAGCTTTATTATATAATAAATTATAAAATAAATCTCAATATCTGGTGCACACATTGGGTATTATAATCCAGGCAAAAGTGATGTAATTCCACCAAACCATCTGTCACAGCCATCCTGAGGTGCAACAGAAAGAATACACCTCACCATTCCCCTAGTCTGCTTTCCTGCATTCAGGGGTTTTATGAACCCCTCTCTGGGCTGCAAACTAATGTCAGGTCGGCCACCTTGAGACCTGCTCTGGGATTAGACCTCTATGGTTGCTGTCACCTAGCCACCAAAGTTGTTCACCAAACTGATGATGCTAGTGTCAGGTAGGAAAGACATATTCCAAATAGCTGCATTGCCTGCAGCTAGGCTGATGTATGTAGCACAGATGCACCTCTCAGATCAATACTGCCTGGAGCACACGTGCCAGGGAAGAAGCTGGTCCAGGTGCCTGCCTAACCCTCCCCATTGTTGGCCACAAGTCACCACCCCGAAAGCACACTGACTTCTATCTTGCTGAGTGAGAGTGCTGGCACCTCTTGCACCTTGATCTCCCCCTGCTGCCTTGGCGCTATGCCTGCCCCACTTCCTAGTAGAACATTGTTACTATATCTGATCACTTTCTCACAACCCAGTCCTGTGAACATCAGTGACAGAGCCTGTAAGACACTTGGAAATTTTTTAAATATCCCAATGCAGGGATTTAGAACTCTGTTTACTGCTACTATGGATGGGATGCAAATAGAAAAGATAAATTATGGGATAAACAGCTTAGTTGGGATTGACTTAATAACAGTCATCATCATTATCAGCTTGGTAATTCTTATTCTACCCTTAAAAATGGCTTGATAACTGTGCCAAATATGAGAAATTGAATGGCAAGATACAAACCTTAGAGAACATACTATTCATAAGATACAATCCTTATAAAAGGTTACTACTGTTAATGTACAAGCCTTCTAAATAATTACCAATAAAAATAATAAAAATTTGACTGGTAAAATGCAAGAACAATTTAATGCATTGTAACAGTAGACCCCTTTTTAAATATAACCCCAGTAGCACAGAAACTGAGAGCAACTATTAATAAATGGGACCTCCTGAAACTGAAAAGCTTCTGTAAAGCAAAGGACACAATCAACAGGACAAAATGCCAGTGAACAGAATGGGAAAAGATCTCCAACAATCCAACATCAGACAGTGAACTGATATCCAAAATATACAAAGAACAGAAGAAATGACATCAAAAGAGAAAATAGTCCAATAAAAAATGTGGTTCAGACCTAAACAGAGAACCCTCAACAGACAAATTTTAAATGGATGAAAGATACTTTAGGAAATGCTCAATATTCTTAACCATTAGAGAAATGCAAATCAAAATGACTCTGAGATTCGATCTTACACCTGTTAAAATGCCATAGATCAAAAAGACTGATGACAGTTTATGATGGAAAGGATGTGGGGTAAGAGAAATATTTCTCCATTGCTGGTAGGAGTGCAAACTGGTGCAGCCACTTCAGAAATCAATACAGAGATCCTCAGAAAATTAGAAATTAGTCTACCACAAGATGCAGCAATATCACTTTTGGATATATACCAAAAGGATGCTCAATCACACCACAAGGACATGTTATCAACTATGTTCATAATAGCATTATTCATAATAGCCAGAACGTGGGAACAACCTAGATGTCCCTCAACCAGTAAACAGAAAACGAAAAGGTGGCACATTTACACAATGGAGTACTACTCAGCAGTAAAAACATAATGACATCTTGAAATTTGCAGGCAAATGGATGGATCTAAAAATGAAAACATATTGAGTGAGATGACCCATACCCAGAAAGACAAATACAATATGTACTCATTTATAAGTAGCTTTGAGACATAAAGGAAAGAAACCAGCCTACAATTCACAATCCCAGAGAACCAAGACAACAGAGAGGACCCTAAGAGAGACCTGGATGGATCTAATAGGAAGGAGAAAAAGACAAGATCTCCTGAGTAAATTGGGAGCATAGGGGTCACTGGAGAGGGTAGAATGGGAGAGGAAGTGGAGAAAAATGTATAGCACAATAAAAACAATCAAAAACAAAATACTTACTAATAATAATAATAAAAATGTAACTGATAAGACCCAAGCCTTGAAAAACTTATTAATAAAAGTAATAAAAATATTCAGACACACATAGAGGAATTTGGAGCAGAACCTACCATACCAATACATTTTGAAGCAGAGCAGCCCAAGATTATTAGAGAAGCAACTTTAATTTATCCAGTCACCATACAGAAACAGCGACCACGTGAAAAGTATCCCAAAGGCTAAGAAGTGCTTTCTGAAATCATGTTTAAATGTTAGGTTTAAGAAAGCAATCATTTCATATTCTTTGCATTCAACTTTTATGAGGCAGGTATTACGTTCATGGGCAACTAGTAACAAAATTATTCCACAAGACTGGAAAGATTTGGTTACAGCCAGGTGGGAAGCTGGTAAGTTACAATGGAAGATTTTGTAAAAAGATGAAGCTAGGGTCATTGAACAATGTAGTAGGGCTAGAGGTATTGAAGTTTCTCAAGATCAATTCTCAGTGAGGGCAATTATGTTTATTTGCAAAGACAGTTTATATATGATGAACCAACTTGACTCTATGCTATATAGCAGCTTTGAATGCTTGGGACACGGAAGAAAAAAAAACAAAAAGAGAACTGAGTCATTTACTAAAATTATACAGGGTCAAATAGAAGCCTTTATTGATCTTTTACAAACATTGAATTCACCTGTGAGTAGAATGATGTCAGATTCAGAAGTTAGACAAATATTAATTGAATCTTTGACTTTGAAAATGCTAATTCACATTGCAAAAAGATGATCAGATGTTCAAAGGTGAGATCAACACACATAGATGAATGGATCCAAAACACAGTCAATAGTGAATCACATAATCATGATGATACTTGAATAGTAAAGGGGACTTCAACAAACTTTAAGAAAAAGCAAAATGTCAGATAATTTAATTGTGGTAAACAATGTTACCTAAAAAGAGATTGTAGTCAAGGCATTCCTAGAAACGATGTTTTTTTTTCTACAAATAATTTGAAAAGAAGACCCCAGCCTTCTAGAGTATACAGAAGGTATAACAAAGGCAGATATTGAACTGATGAATGATGATCAACAAGGGATATGCAAGCTAACCATTTGTCATCAAGAAATACTTTAGGGAAGTACTCAGGAAGCCATGTCAAATTTGGTTCAATAATTTCCTTTCACCATGAAGGAAACTCCTTTACAAAGCAATGAAAAGACCTAATCCTTCTTCTAAAACACATACTGCGGGAGCTGGAGAGATGGCTCAGAGGTTAAGAGCACTGACTGCTCTTCCAGAGGTCCTGAGTTCAATTCCCAGCAACCACATGGTGACTCACAACCATCTGTAATAAGATTTGGTGCCCTCTTCTGGCCTGCAGGCATACATGGAGGCTAAACATTGTGTACATAATAAATAAATAAATCTTTTAAAAAAAATAAAAGACATACTGCTCTGGATGGCAGAATAGCTTCAGTAGGTAAGGCAAGTATTTTAGGAGAGACATTAAAACAAGTATTTGGAAAATTTCTATAATGATGAAAGACCAAAGTTAAAAACACAAATAAATGGCATTGAATTAAGGGTTTGATAGACACGGGACAGATCTAACAATAATTGTGCCAAAATCTTGGCGTCCAAATTTGCATTTATTTTCTTTTTCCTGTGTTTTTATTTATTTATTTACTTATTTATTTTTCATTGAGTTTTATGAGCTCTACATTTTTCTCTGTTTCCCTGCCTGCCTCTCCCCTCCCCCTTCAACCCTCCTCCCAAGACCCCCATGCTCCCAATTTACTGAGGAGATCTTGTCTTTTTCTATTTCCCATTAGATTAGATCTATGTAAGTCTCTCTTAGTATCCTCATTGTTGTCTAAGTTCTCTGGGATTGTTGTTTGTAGGCTGGTTTTCTTTGATTTATGTTTTAAAACAAACTATGAGTGAGTAAATGTGATAATTGTCTTTCTGTGTCTGGGTTACCTCTCTTGAAATAATGTTTTCTAGCTCCATCCATTTTCCTACAAAATTCAAGATGTCGTTATTTTTTTCTGCGGTGTAGTACTCCATTGTGTAAATGTACCACATTTTCCTTATCCATTCTTTGGATGAGGGGAATTTAGGTTGTTTCCAGGTTCTGGCTATAACAAACAAAGCTGCTATCAACATAGTTGAGCACATGTCCTTGTGGCACGATTGAGCATCCTTTGGACATATACCCAAGGTGGTATTTCTGGGTCTTGAGAAAGGTTGTTTCCTAATTTTCTGAGAAATCACCACACTGACATCCAAAGGGGTTGTACCAGCTTGCATTCCCACCAGCAATGCAGAAGTGTTACCTTTTCCCCACATCCTCTCCAGCATAAGTTGTCATCTGTGTCTTTGATATTGGCCATTCTTACAGGTGTTAAGATGGAATCTCAGAGTTGTTTTGATTTGCATTTCTCTGAGGACTAAGGATGTTCAGCATTTCCTTAAGTGTCTTTCAGCCATTTTAGATTCTTCCATTAAGAGTTTTCTGTTTAGGTCTGTATTCTGTTCTGTTTTTTTTTTTTTTAATTGGATTATGTGATCTTTTGGTGACCAATTTCTTGAGTTCTTTGTATATTTTGGAGATCAGACCTTTGTCTGATGTGGGGTTAGTGAACATCTTTTCCCATTCTGGAGGCTGTCACTTTGTCTAGTTGACCATGACCTTTGCTTTACAGAAGCTTTTCAGTTTCAGGAGGTCCCATTTATTAATTGTTGCTTTCAGTGTCTGTGCTGCTGGGGTTATATTTAGGAAGTGGTCTCCTGTGCCAATGCGTTCAAGTGTATTTTCCACTTTCTCTTCTATAGGGTTCAGTGTGGCTGGCTTTATGTTGAGGTCTTTGATCCATTTGGACTTGAGTTTTGAGCATGGTGATAGATATGGGCCTCTTTTTATTCTTCTACATGTTGATGTCCAGTTATGCCAGCACCATTTGTTAAATAGGCTTTCTTTTTCCATTTGATATTTTTTGATTCTTTCTCAAAAATCAGGTGTTCAAAGGAGTGTGGATTAATATCTGGGTCTTCTATTCAGTTTCATTGGTCCTCCTGTCTTTTTTATGCCAATATCAAGCTGTTTTCAGTACTGTAGCTCTGTAATAAGAGTTTGAAGTCAGGGATTGTGATGCGTCTAGAAGTTCTTTTATTGTACAGGATTGTTTTGGCAGTTCTGGGTTTTTTGCTTTTCCATATGAAGTTGAGTATTGTTCTTTAGAGGTCTATGAAGAATGTTCCTGGGATTTTGATGAGCATTGCATTGAATCTGTATATTGCTTTTGATAAGATTGCCATTTTTACCATGTTAATTCTGCCTACCCAAGAGCATGGGAGATTTTTCCACTTTCTGGTGTCTTCTTCAATTTTTTTCTTTAAAGATTTAAAGTTCTTGTCATACAAGTCTTCCACTTGTTTGCTTAGAGTTACTCTGAGATATTTTATGCTATTTGTGGCTATTGTGAGGGTAATGTTTCTCTGATTTCTTTCCCAGCCCTTTTATCATCTGTGTACAGGAGGGCTACTGATTTTTTTGAGTTAATCTTGTATCCTTCTACATTACTGAAACTGTTTATGAGTTGTAGAATCTCCTTGATAGAATTTTTGTGATCAGTTATGTAAACTATCATATCATCAGCAAACAGTGAGAGTCTGACTTCTTCTTTTCCGATGTGTATCCCCTTGATCTCCTTTTGGTGTCTTATTGCTCTTGCTAGTATGTCAAGAACTATATTGAATATTTATGGAGAGTGAACAACCTTGTCTTGTTCCAATTTCAGTGGAATCACTGGGAGTTTCTCTCCATTTAGTTTGATGTTGGCTGTTGGCTTGCTGTATATTGCTTTTATTATGTTTAGATATATTACTTGTATCCCTGCTCTCTCCACAACCTTTATCATGAAGTGATGTTCTATTTTGTCAAAAGCTTTTTTGGCATCTAATGAGATGATCATGTGTCTTTTTTTTCCGGCTTGTTTATATGGTGGATTACGTTGACAGATTTTCATATGTTTAACCATCTTTGCATCTCTGGGATGAAGCTGACTTGATCATGGTGGATGATGGTTCTTGTGTGCTCTTGGATTCAATTTGCCAGTATTTTATTTAGTATTTTTGCATCAATGTTCATAAGTAAGATTGGTCTGTAATTCCCTTTCTTAGTAATGTCTTTCTGTGGTTTGGGTATCAGGGTAATTGTAGCCTCATAAAAGGAGTTTGGTAATGTTCCTTCTGTTTCTATTGTGTGGAATAATTTGAGGAGTATTGGTATTAGTTCTTCTTTGAAAGTCTTGTAGAATTCTGAGCTGAAACGATCTGGTCCTGGGCTTTTTTTTGGTTGGGAGACATTTGTTGAGTGTTTCTATTTTTTGCTTATCTGGTCTTGATTTAATGTTGGTAAGTGATATTTATCCAGAAATTTGTCCATTTACTTTAAGTTTTCCAATTTTGTGGATTACAGGTTTTTGAAATATGACCTGATGATTTTCAGTATTTCCTCTGTGTCTGTTATTATGTCCCCCTTTTCATTTCTAATTTTGTTAATTTGGATATTCACCCTCTGCCTTTTGGTTAGCTTGGATAAAGGTTTGTCTATTTTGTTGATTTTCTTGAAGAACCAACTCTTTGTCTCATTGATTCTTTGTATTGTTTTCATTGTTTCTATTTTGTTGATTTCAGCTCTCAATTTGATTATTTCCTACCATCTAGTTCTCCTGGGTGAGTTTGCTTCTTTTTGTTCTAAAGTTTTCAAATGTTCTGTTAATTCACTAGTGTGGAATTTTTCCAGCTTCTTCATGTAGTAGGCAATTAGTGCTATGAACTTTCCTCTTAACACTGTTTTCATTGTGTCCCATAAATTTGGGTATGTTGCGTGGTCATTTTCATTTAATTTTAGGAAGCCTTCAATTTCTCTCTTTATTTCTTCCTTGATCCATTGATGATTCAGGTCAGCAGTGTTTAATTTCCATGTGTTTGTGGGTTTTCTGGAATTAGTATTGCTGTTGATTTCCAGTTTTAAACCATGGTGATCTGATAAGGTACATTGGGTTATTCCAATTTTTTTGTATTTGTGAGGTTTGTTTTGTTACCGAGTATGTGGTCAATTTTTGAGAAGGTTCCATAAGGTGCTGAGAAGAAGGTATATTATTTTCTGTTTGGATGGGATATTCTGTTAAGTCCATTTGAGACATACCATCTGTTAGTCATTTTTTTGTCTGAATGACCTATCTAGTGGTGAGAGGGGGGTGTTGAAGTCTCCCATTATTAGTGTGTGGGGTTTAATGTATGATTTAAGCTTTAGAAGTGTTTCTTTTTTCTTTTGTAGCATGCTGAAAAAAAAAAAGAAGTGTTTCTTTTACATATGAGGGTGCCCTTGTATTGGGGCATAGGTGTTCAGTATTGAGATTTCCTCTTGATGGATTTTTCCTGTGACTAATACGAAATGACTTTATTTGTCTCTTTTGACTAATTTTTAGATTGAAGTTTATTTTGTTAGATATTAGGATAGCTACACCCACTTGTGTCTTAGGTCCATTTGATTGGTATATTCTCAACCGTTTCTCTGAGATGATGTCTCTCTTTGAGATTGAGATGTGTTTCTTGTTTGCAGAAGAAGGATGGATTCTTCCTTTCATATCCAGTTTTCATATCCAGTCTGTTAGCCTGTGCCTTTTTATAGGTAAGTTGAGTCCATTTACATTAAAGGATATTAATGACCAATGATTGCTATCTCCTGTTAATTTAGTTTTCATTGTTGGTGATGTTAATTTGTGCATTTTTCCCTTCTTTGGAATTTGCTGCTATGAGACCATCAATTGTCTGTGTTTTTGTTGGTGTAGCCAACTTCCTTGGGTTGGAGCTTTCCTTCTAGTATTTTGTGTAGGGCTGGGTTTGTGGCTAGGTATTGGTTAACTCTAGTTTTGTCATGAAATATCTTGTTTTGTCCTTCTATCATGATTGAAAGTTTTGCTGGTTATAGTAGTCTGGACTGGCATCCATGGTCTCTTAATGTCTGAATAACGCTTGACCTTATGGCTTTCATTGTCTCCAATGAGAAGTCAGGTGTCATTCTGTTAGGTCTACTTTCATGTTACTTGGCCTTTTTCCTTTGCATCTCTTAATATTTTTCCTTTACTCTGTATGTTTAGTGTTTTGATTATTATGTGGCAAGAGGACTTTTTCTTTTGGATCTAGTCTATTTGGTGTTCTCTAGGCTTCTTGTATCTTCATAGGCATATCTTTCTTTAGGTTGGGAAAGTTTTCTATGATTTTGTTAAGTATATTTTCTGTGCTTTTGAATTGAAATTCTTCTCCTTCTTATATACCTATTATACTTAGATTTTGCCTTTTCATGGTTTCCCATATTTCCTGGATATTTTGGGTTAATGTTGCATTAGATTTAAGTTTTCTTTTACTGATGAGTCTATTTCTTCTATTATATCTTCAGTGCTGGAGATTCTCTCTTCCATCTTTTGTATTTTGCTGTTTATGCTTGCATTTGTGGTTCTTGATCATTTTGTCATGATTTCTGTTTCTATAATTCCCTCAGCTCATGTTTTCTTTATTGTCTCTATTTCAGTTTTTAAGTCCTGAATAGTCTCTTTCATATGTTTTATTTCTTTTTCTTGGTTTTCTTTATGTGATTTGCTGATATCTTCCAATTTTTTATCTGTCTTTTCCTCCATTTCTTTAAAGGAATTTCTCATTTCCTCTTTAAGTGTTTCAAACATTCTCTTGAAGTTATTTTTAGGACATTTTCTTTTGCTTCATCCATATTTGGTTGTTCAGATCTTGTTGCTGTATGGTCTTTATGTTTTACTGGTGTTGTGTTGCTCTTTGTAGTGTAGCATGTGTTCTTAACTTTTCTACTCATCTTTTTCTCTAATAGGTGTTGTTGTTCCTGAGATTCTGTTGAATAATCTTCTAGGTGCCAGTGAATTCAAAGCTCAGATGGTTGTTCCTTATGTTACAGTCAGTGCCCCAGTTCTAGTTACTCTGTTGTGTACTCTGTGTTCCTAGAGATTGCTCAGTGCTCTTATGCTTTGCCCTGCTCCTTTAGAGTTTGCTGCCTCAGGCCTACTTTGGCCTACGTTGTTGGCTTTGCCCTGTTTCTGTAAATCCTGGTCTGGATCCCCTCTTGCAGATGTCCTTGGCTTGGAGTTGGTCCTGCAAATGTTTCTGACTCCAGTCTACTGCTTCAGAGTTCCTAGGCTTGGCTGCACAGGAACCACAGAGGACCAGGCTCAGGCTTTCTTCCTCAGAGGTCTTAAACCCACGCTAAGACCCCCAGAGGTTCCAGGTTCCTGCCTATTCCCTTTGATGTCCTAGACCAATGCCCAGACCCACAGAGGTCCTGGCTCAGGTCTACTCCCTCTGAGGACCCAGACTCATGTGTGGCCCCGCTGAGATCTCTGGTTCCTCTTTATTCCCTTGGAGGTCTCAAGTTCACTCATGCCCAGACTGGCAGAGGTCCTGGTTCAGGCTTAGTTTCTGGGAGATCCTAGACTCACACTCAGACACACTGGGGTCCTGGCTTAGGTCTACTCTTTGGAAGGTCCCAGATTCATGTCGAGACCCTCAGCAGTCTCTAGCACTGGTTCACTTGCTCAGTGGTTACTCCCCTGTATGTGTTCCAGTGGAGATTGCTGACTCTGGATCTGGTCACAGGCTCAGTCTTATCTGCTGGTGTCTTGGGACTGGGTTGGCTTCCGAGACTTGATTTGTTCCTGGCTTCTGCTCCCAGTGTAGCTTGTTTGCTCTCTGTCATAGGTACCTGGTTCAGTCTCACTCCGGTTCCAGTTAAATGTGATCAACTTTGTATCAAACACCATTTCAGAGTCTTTTAGCAAACTCTTGGAGATATCATTTATGACATCCTAAATGCTTTCCACTTAAGGAGATGCATGGATATTAAAATATATTTTAAACTCATTTTAGAAGAAATTGTTAAATATTTGCTTTAAAGAGAAAAATACTATATATACATTATGGTATATATAATACATCTATGCATAAAATAAACACACACATATAACACACATACATATTATACATTATATATTTCCAATGATTTCTTCAGATTTTTTCAAAGAAAAAATAGTATAGATGCAATTGAAAATATTATATCCTTTTCTCTCTTTTTTTACCCTCTCTCTCAAAAGAGAATAGCTCTCCAGGTTTAATCTTCATGTTTCTGATGGATTTTTTTCCCAAGTCTCTTATATAAGTAGACAAAAACTTCATCATTGTTTAGAAACCTATAGGTTTAGTTAAAATAATAATAACCACTGAATAACTTTGATTTTCTATAATATTAGTATAAGGTTTCATGTTCATAAATGTTCCTTTAGTTCATTCTTGAAATATGTTGCAATGTATTAATGTTATAAATTGATTCATTCCTCAGCTTATAGATATTAAATCACATTACATTTTTAATATTAAAAATGAGGTTACAAAAAACTTGTTTCCTAAGTGTTATCTTTCTGATCAAAGTCATTATTTGATG
This sequence comes from Ondatra zibethicus, assembly GCA_004026605.1. NCBI lineage: Eukaryota > Metazoa > Chordata > Mammalia > Rodentia > Cricetidae > Ondatra > Ondatra zibethicus. The sequence continues at coordinate 2,599 of PVIU01011754.1, read as the reverse complement.
CCAATCAGAGAATAACACTAGTGTGTTACAATGAAACTGCAGTGTACCATTGGGGTCAAAATCTAAGGAAATTGAGAAGTCAATACATAAGGGAAAGGAGGATCAGTTGTATCATTTCTGAACAACCCAATATTTTATCTTGATTTGTACTCAAATACTATAAATCCCCACACTCCTTTTTATGCTTTGAAAATGTTACAGAAATGACATATGAAGAAAAGTTAATAGTGTGGTAATACACATTGGAAATCTTAGAACTCCAGAAAATTAAAGAGAATGATAACAAATTGAAGACCAAATTGGTTACATAAAAAGTCAAGGCAACTTAGCATTACCTGGAAAGAACATGTTTCCACAGAAGTCAAGGGCTGAGGCTGAGCAGATCAGAGTGCCTGCCTATCATTTATTTGGCCTGGATTGAATTTAGAATACTAATGTGGAAAAATTAAGTAGCTTACAGAGTTGGGGCTTGTGTAGTATCTTAGAAGCTTGAATTTCATTACAGGGTGAATTTGACATTCACAGAATGTAGTCTTTTTGTGTGTGGACTAGAGTGTTGGTCTGGCGTTACTTATGTGACACTGCAATAAAGTTTCCCAGAACAGATTATCAACTTTTCATGGGAAAGAACAGTTCATATATGTTGTGCTAAGACAGCAGAAAAAGATAACGACATCTTGAATTTTGCAGGAAAATGGATGGAGCTAGAAAACATAATTTTGAGTGAGGTAACCAAGACACAGAAAGACAAATATCACATGTACTCACTCATAAGTGGTTTTTAAACATAAAGCAAAGAAAACCAGCCTACAAATCAGAATCCCAGAGAACTTAGACAAAAATGAGGACACTAAGAGAGACTTACATAATCTAATCTACATGGGAAGTAGAAAGTAGAAAAAGAAAAGATCTCCTGAGTAAATTGGGAGCTTGGGGAACTTGGAAGAGGGCTGAGGGGGAGGGGAGAGACAGGGAAGGGAGCAGAGAAAAATGTAGAGCTCAATAAAAATCAATAATAATAATAATAATAATAATAATAATAATAATAATAATAATAAGAAGAAGAAGAAGAAGAAGAAGAAGAAGAAGAAGAAGAAGAAGAAAAAGAAAATGAAGAAGAACAAGAAGAAGAAGCAGCAGCAGCTAGGGAAATAGACTCCCTACACAAGACTATTAAAGAATCTAAAATTATTTATTTGATTTCTTCTGGACATTGCTCCATGCTCCTTTGGATTTACTGATTGCCTTTTGTGTTCTGCTTCCTATATAAAACCACAAATGAATGTGACAGTGTTTATCATCTCCAGTTAATAATTCTCCGACCAGAATGTGAGTCAGTAGATCTCTTGACACAGGGAATATTGGCCCTTCATCTTTTTTCTTCTGTTCAAACTCACAAATTCAGTTTAGATCTTGAGGCTGCAACGTGGTACTGCTACTCTTGAGCTGTGTACTTGGATACCAGAGTGCCTAACTGTTGCCATCTATAAAGAGAATATTCTTCTTCTTGGTAGATAATTACTGAGTGTCCAAGCATCTGGCTAGAAAGGACAAATTTTGGACTCAGTGGCCATGGCTTCTAACACACTTTGGATGTCAGATCATGTCTGGTCACCAACGTACTCCTGAATCATACTAATTTCTACTTCAAAAATTTATTTGGGTCTGTATTTCAAGCTATATCTCCCTCATAAAATACCTCATCCCTCCAGGATATTGCCTATGGTTTAGCAGTTTGTTTACAGTAATTATATTAATATCACATCTGGAACCCAATCATTAAATTTATATGTAGGAGAATTTAAACTCACTAATTTGATAAAAATGATATGATAATTTTGAGTCCATCTTTCTCAACATATTATGTCTGCTTGATATTTACAATGCCTAAAGAAATGGAAGAAGAGAGAGAAAGAGAGAGAGAATATATGTTACAGGGTAATTCAAAACAACAGCCACATATAGAAAGAATACTTAAATAAATCACTGCTCTTAGAATTTTTCATTTCTTTTTTTTTTAAGTGAACAAACTGATCTTTCCTTTTATGTTTATTAAACAATTAATCCTCTTATATATATATTTTACTAAGCAGTTCCCAAAACACAGAAAACCAAATTTGCTGTTGCTTAATCACATATAAATTAGTCATTAGTGAATATTGTGTATCACATAACACCCAAAGATCTTTGAATCAATATTAAATAACTGAAAGGTACAATGCAATGTAAATATTAAACAAATAGATGTAACTTTGGATATTTTCTGGAATTATTGATGTATAAAATTATGTAAGACTGGTAAGTAAGGTAGACAATTCATCAACAACAAAAATCCAGAAACAGCAAAATCAGCAGTTACAATGTATAGAAGTTCATAAGTTCTCTTTAGTTATTTTAAAATCTTATCCATGCCTTGACTCAATGTTCTATTTGTATTCTTGAGTTTCTGATGTTCCATTAGGGTTGGAACACATTTCAACCTGGATTTTTTTCTTTAGTTCTTAATTATTATGTTATGGTTACTTTTAAATTCCATGAATGAGTTTCAATGAAATCATCTTTTCTTTCTTGAAGTACATTATCACATGACCTTCCAGAC
>PVIU01011753.1:6687-63266 GCA_004026605.1 Ondatra zibethicus | reverse complement strand
TGTGGCGATTTCTCAGAAAATTAGGAAACAACCTTCCTCAAGACCCAGTAATACCACTTTTGGGTATATATCCAAAAGATGTTCACTCGTGCCACAAGGACATGTGCTCAACCATGTTCATAGCAGCTTTGTTTGTCATAGCCAGAAACTGGAAACAACCTAAATGCCCCTCGATTGAAGAATGGATAAAAAAAAAAAAGTGGTACATTTACACAATGGAGTACTACACAGCAGAAAAAAATAATGACAGCTTGAATTTTGCAGGAAAATGGATGGAACTAGAAAGCATTATTTTGAGTGAGGTAACCCAGACACAGAAAGACAATTATCACATGTACTCACTCATAGGTGGTTTTTAAACATAAAGCAAAGAAAACCAGCCTACAAACCACAACCCAGAGAACTTATACAACAATGCGGACACTAAGAGAGACTTACATAGATCTAATCTACATGGGAAGTAGAAAGTATAAAAAGACAAGATCTTCTGAGTAAATTGGGAGCATGGGGACCTTAGGGGAGGGTTAAAGGTGGAGGGGCAAGGCAGGGAGGGGAGCAGAGAAAAATGTAGAGCTCAATAAATATCATGGAAAAAATATATTAAAAAATAAATTAAATTAAAATAAAATACACAATTTCATTACATAAATTTCCAGAAATCTTACATTTTGCACTAATTTCATATGTGGAGTGAGGTAAATATATTTCCTAGGTAAAACTATTTAAGAAAACTAGTTTTTCAGGTTTTTTTGCAGAGCAGGAAGTTGATTGAATCTATGGTCTTCCCATTTGACAAGCAAGCACTACCACTGGGCAATACACTCAGCCCTTAAAAGCCAGCTTTTTGTTTGGTTGGTTGGTTTTTGGTTTTTTTCATTCAGGGATTCATTGTGTAACAGACTTGACTGTCCTGGTACTAGCTCTGTAGCTGGCCTCAAACTCAGAGATCTGCCTGCCTCTCCTCCAAGTGCTGGGAAAAACCAGCTTTTATGTTAACTTTTACCCAAGAGCAAACATTACTTAAGCTACCAGAAGTATTGGTTGAGTCAGAGCATGGTGGTACAAGTCAGCAATTCCAGCATTCAAGACGCTGAAGCAGAATGGTTTGAAACCAGACTGAGAGATAAAAACCCTATTGAAATAACCAGGGTCTTGGCAAGGGATGCACCTTAGTAGCAGAATGCTTGTCTGGATTGAACATATTAAAAAGCAGTAGCCAGGGCTGGAAAGGTAGTTCAGTATTTAAGAGCACTTGTTAATCTTGTGGAGGATCCTGGTCCGAGTCCTAGCACCCACAGGGTAGTACACAACCATATGATTCCAGTTCCAGGGAATCCAACCCCCTTTTCTGACCTCCATAGGCACCAAGACAGGCACATGATACTCATACACACATGCAGCAAAACATCCACACACATAGAAAACAAAAAAGGACAGCAGTCAATGGCTTACACGTGTAATTCCTGCCAGGACTTGGGAAGCTGACAGATGAGCATTCAAGGCAAGCCTGGGTTAGGCAATGAGTTAGACAGTTGGGCTACAGTATGACAATGTGTCTACCTGGGGAGTGACAGAGACATGAAGGAGAGCAGTTTCAACTGACTAGTGATAGTAAGCACACAGGTGCTTAGGAATACATAATGATCACATCTCAAGCTTGCATTCTACATCATCTTCCAATTTAATACATGAAACACTATGACTTGCTGTTTGCTTTAGTTTTGGCACTGGAAGCTGAACCTGAAGCCGAATGCATGCTAAGTATGTGGTCTACCAACACTTCCAATCCAGAAGGTTGTAGGCCCATATTTCTATATGGTGTGGCAGCCAGGCTCTGAAGCCATAGGCCCCACCTGAGGTGGTCACGTAGCCCTGCAGACAGGCTGTCACTGCCCTAACAAAAGGTCAGGATGTTGTTGCTCCTTTCTTTATAATTTGGAGGACGCCTAATAGAGATGCTAATGCAAACCTACGTGACAACTAGCATACACAGCAGACAGGTGCATGCGGATGTGACAAAACGCCATCCACCTGGTTACCTAGGAGACAGAATGTTGGTGTATTTCCTGCCCAGTTTATGTTTTAGTATAAAAGCTGTTTGGAGAATAAACAAGAGGAATTCTTCAGGATGTGAACTCAGGACTTCATAAGGGACCACTGAGAATCTCCCTCCCGATAAAGCCATGTGAGTTGTGTCTTTATTCGTGTGCCTCCACGCCAGTCCAGAGAGAGAGTTTAAGTTGGGGTCTGGTCGAGAGAAGTAATTTATGGTCCAGGCTAGCACCAGACCCCAACAGAAGGTAAGTATTTTTTTTCCTTCGTTTGTGAACATTTAGTTACTTGGGTGGGGGAATGTCACACATATGGAAATCAGAAGTCAGAGGACAGCCTTGGAGTCTGTGCTCTCCCTATCTCTGGGATGGAGAACTCGAGTCCCCAGTATTGGTGGCAAGCACCACCTTTACCCTCAGAGACATCTGTAAGTATTCCTTAGTCCTTTTTTTTTTTTTTTCTTTTTTTTGAGAAAGTCACTAAGTAACCCAGACTGGTCTGGAATTCCCTATGTAGACCAGGCTGACCTTGAACTCAAGAGATCCATTGCTTCTGCTTAAATTCTGGAATTAACGATATGCACTACCACACCTGATGATGTGGAAGTATTTTTTTTTTTAAGATTTATTTATTATGTATACAGTGTTCTGCCTGCAGCCCAGAAGAGGGCACCAGATCTCATTACAGCTGGTTTTGAGTCACCATGTAGTTGCTGGAAATTGAACTCAGGACCACTGGAAGGGCAGCCAGTGCTCTCAACCTCTGAGCCATCTTTCCAGCCTGTTATATATTCTTAATTATAACAGAGAGCTATAAACAATTTAATTACCCAAGGTTAAATTAGTTAACATGTAAAGTTGAGACTAAAATCCAGTTTTATAATTCGGGTTTCCACAGTAATACATACATAATCAAAATCAATCTCTCTCTCTCTCTTTCACTCTCCCTCTGTTTTTAACCACTAAGCCATTCACTAGCTCCCCTATGAGTGCTTTAATTTATGGTCAAGGTTATCACTGACAGTTGCCCCACTCATGGAATTGGAACTTGTTGGGAAAAGAAGAAGCTGGAAGAGAAGAGGCTAACAAAGAGCAAAGGGATTAAGTGTGACCATCATACATTAAAAGCATGTAAGAAATTGCCAAAGAATGAATTAATTAAATGTAAGTAAATTACGGCCACACTCTTGAACAAGTACTTACATGTAAATCAGAGTGCAGACATTGTCAAGTTTTCTTGGGAAGCTTCCCACTACCTGGCAAGGTAAGTTTTAGTTGGACTTCAGGACTATATAAAGAATCTCAACTCCTTCAAATTCTAAGGAGGAAGTGATAGAGAAATAGATCAGCAATTGAGAGCACTGACTGTTCTTCCAGATGACCTGGGTCCAATTCTTGGTACCCATATGCTGTTCACAATTGTCTGTGACTTCAGTTCCAGGGGACCTGAAACTCATGACAAGTGCACATACAGGTAAATACACCAATGCACATAAAATGCAATAAATAATTTATTAATTAGAAAAAACTGCTAGGAATTAACCCAGAATATTACCAAAAAGCCAGGCAGTGAATGCTTTTAATCCCAGTATGGTGTTTGTTGTTCTCTTGGAAGAACATTCACTAGCTCACAAATGCCTTGTACTCCAACCCTCTGCCAGCCTCCTCAGGCTTGTACGCCAAGATTGCACATGCACACACACATATGCATGCACCTAAACACACTTAAAAATTAAATAGGGAGGCGGCTAGAGAGATGGCTCAGAGGTTAAGAGCACTAGCTGTTCTTCTAGAGGATCTGGGTTCAATTCCCAGCACCCACATGACAGCTCACAACTATCTATAACTCAAGTTCCAGTGCAACCGGCTCCCTCAAACAGCAATGCACATAAAAATAAAAAATAAAGTAAATAAGGAGCTGAAGAGATGGCTGGTTAAGAGCATTGGCTGCTCATTCAGAGGACCTAGGTTCAGTTCCAAACGGAAGCTCACTGCTGTCTGTAACTCCAGTCCCAGGTAATGTGACACCTTCTGGTCTTCCATGACACAATACACACTTGTCACACAGACACCTGCAAGCAAATCACCCATACACATAAAATAAAAATGAATAAATTAAAAAAAAAAAAGAAAGAGGGCTGGAGAGATGTCTCAGAGGTTAAAATCATTGCTGCTCTTCCAGGGCACCCGGGTTCAGTTCTCAGCACCCACCCACATGGCAGCTCACACTGTCTGTAACTCCAGTTCCAGGGCATCTGACACCTTTACACCAGTGCACATAAAATAAAGTTAAATAAATTATTTTCAAAAGAAAGAAAAAGCAGTAGCCTACAAGCTATAATTTACCACATTTTTCATTTCTTTATTATTGTTTTTAAGGCAATCTTATACAGCCCAAGATGGCTTCAAATTCACTATGTACTCAAGGATGCTTTGAACTTCTGTCTCTACTTCCTAAGTACTGGGATTCCAAGTGTATACTCAACACCTGGACAGTTTATAAAATGTTGGGATTAAAGCTGGGACATGATAGATCTTACACAAGCACTCTAACTACTGAGGCACAGCTCCAAGCTGGAATGTTAATATTATAATAATCACAAGTGGGCTGGAGAGATGGCTGAGAGGTTAAGAGCACTGACTGCTCTTCCAAAGGTCCTGAGTTCAATTCCCAGCAACCACATGGTGGCTCACAGCCATCTATAATGAGATCTGGCACCCTCTTCTGGCCTGCAGGCATACAGACAGAACACTGTATACATAATAAATAAATCTTTTAAAAAAATTAAAATAAAAAAAATAATAATCACAAGTACTCACCACAAACATCAATCTGCATTACTATCACTGTAATACCCAGCATCCATCTTTGGAAGCCCCTCCCCCTAGGAGTTCCCTTGGTCTGGGCTCCACCTCCAGGAAAGCCGGTCAAATGCTGATCCCTCTCCAGAGAGGGTCAGGCCCACTCCTACAGGCTATTTAGGCTTACCCCCAAAAAAGGAACACGTGTTCTCGGGGTTTGTGTGGACTCTCCCTCCCTCTGTCTCCCCCCCATGTTCCCATGCCACTCAGGAGCACTGCATTTATTAAACGTGGGCATCTTTGATTTGGTCTAATCTGGTTTGATTTAAATTATTTGCATTGGTGGAGAGGCTCTTCTTAACAATCACGACTATGTTTCTACCCAAAAGAAATGTCTTGGCCTAAAAGTCAGTTGTCACCAGGTAGTGAAGGCACACAGCCTTAATCTCAGCACTCAAGAGGCGAAAGCAGGAGGATCTCTTGAGAGTTCAAGTCCAGCCTGGTTTACAAAGCAAGTTCCAGGACAGCTAAGGCTGTTACATAGAGAAAGCTTGTCTCAGGAAAAAAACAAAGAATCAGTTATAGGAGTGTAGTGATGTGGAATGTCCTTCTGTATGCTGTGAATATGTGTTGCTTTTATTGGTTGATGAATAAAGCTGCTTTGCCCTATGGCAAGGCAGAATATAGCTACGCAGGAAATCCAAGCAGAGATACAGGGAGAAAGGAGGCAGAGTCAGGGGAGGTGCCAACAGTCACTGGAGAAGATGCCAGAGCATTACCGGCAAGCCACAGGGCATGTGGTGGTATACAGTTTATTAGAAATAGGTTAATTTCTATGTAGAGTTCGCCAGTAAGAAGCCTGAGCCATCAATCAAACAATTATAATCAATATTAAGCCTCCAAATGATTATTGCATTAAGCAGCTGTGGGGACTGACGAGAGGGAGAGAAACTGGTCCAGTGGGACTGGATGGGAAAGAGAAAGACTTCCAGCTGCAGAGTGGGGGTGGCACAGCATGCTCAATACAGAGAGGATGTGGAGATCAGAGGGCAGCTCTCTTGAGCCGGTTCTTCCCTTCCACTTTCACACTGGCTCCAGGAACTGAACTCAGGTCAAGGGCTTTCACAGCAGGCACTCTTTCCTACAGAGTCAGTGCCTTGGCTCTAAAATAGCTTTTCAAAAGAAACCAGCCAGTAAAATGCCCTCATTTAAAAATTTAAAAAAAAAATTCTCATTGGATCTGAAGAAATGGCTCAGGAAGTTAAGAGTACTTGCTGCTTTTGCAAAGACCTAGGGATAAGTTCCCAGCACCCACACGGTGGCTCAAAACTGTCTGTAACTCCAGTCCAGGATCTCAGATGCTCTCCTCTAATCTCCTTGGGTACCAGGCACTTATGCAGTGCATAAACATAAACGATTCATACATATAAAATAAAATAAATAAACCTTTAAAAACAAATTAAAATGCCTTCATAAAAATGGAATTCATACTTCTCCAATATTTTATATAATGCCCAAGAAAACATATCTAGATAAGTTTTTAGCTCTACTATCACTGCTAATTATTTTATGTTTTAAAATGATGGAACAAAACTCAGAGGCTAGAGAGATGTCTCAGAAGTTAAGAGCATTTGTTGCTCTTGCAAAGGATCCAGGCTCAGTTCCCAGTATCCACAAAGCAGCTCACAACTGTCCATAACTCCAGTTTCAGGGGATTCAATACCCTCTTCTGGCCCTCAAGGGCTCCAGGGACACATATGGTACACACACAGACAAATAGGCAGGCAAAACACTTGTATACATACGAAAAATAATTTAATTAAAAAAAATACTTTTAAGCCAGGCAATGATGGTGCACGCCTTTAATCCCAGCACTAGAGAGGCAGACAGGTGGATCTCTGAGTTCAAGGCCAGCCTGGTCTACAGGTCGAGTTCCAGGACAGCCATGGCTACAGAGAACCCCAGTCTCAAAAACCAAAATACAAATAAAAAACACTCAGAGAGAGCCTTAAGGTTATTTTCTGTTGTAATCTAAGTTGGAGTATTACGCCCTTAAACGGCTAGTTAATGGGTACTTTATTTTAGTAGAGAGTCAAAGTTAGATTCCTAGCCAGGCATGGTGGTGTGCACCTTTAATACCAGCACTCAAAAGGCAGGGCAAGCAGATCTCTGTGAGTGAATTCAAGGCTCATCTGGTGTACATAGCACAGTCCAGGCCAGTCAGAGCCTTGTGTGATGGTTTGAAGGAAATAGCCACTAACGGGAGTGGCACTACTAGGAAGGGTGGCCTTGCCGGAGGAAGTGTGTCACTGTGGGCGATGGGCTTTGGGGTCTCTCTGTCAAGCTTCTCTCAGTGTGAGTCAGTGGACCTTCTGTTGTCTACAGATGCAGCACTCTCAGCTCCAGCACCACATCTGCCTGCGCACCGCCATTCTCCGCGTCATTATCATAATAGACTGAACCTGTGTACGTAAGTGAGCCACCTCAATTAAATGTTTTCTTTATAAGAATTGTCATGGTCACGGTGTCTCTTCAAAGCAATAAAAAACCCTAACTAAGGGGCTGGAGAAATGGCTCAGAGGCTCAGAGGTTAAGAACACTGATTGTTCTTTCAGAGGTCCTGAATTCAATTCCTGGCAACCACATGGTGGCTCACAACCATCTGTAAAGAAATCTGGTGCCCTCTTCTGGCCTGCACGGTAAACAAAATAAATAAATAAATCTTTAAAAACAAACAAAAAACCCTAACTAAAACACCTTGTATCAAAAATTTAAATGAATAAATAAATAAATGAAATGAAAGGTTAGATCCTTTGGATTTTAAAGAAGGAAGGAAAGATGAACTAAGTTGTTTTCCTTCTAAGATGGCCTCCAACCTTCATGATACTCCTGCCTCACCCTCTAAGCACTGGGATTTGTGGGTAGACAACATGTCAGCCTCTAAGATGAAATACTTTCTTAAAAAAGAAACAAACAAACAAACAGAAAAAAAAAACACCACCAACAAAAACCTGTTTGCAGGCTGGAGAGATGGCTCAGAGGTTAAGAGTACTGACTGCTCAGTTGGGCAGTGGTGGCGCACGCCTTTAATCCCAGCACTCAGGAGGCAGAGACGGGTGGATCTCTGTGAGTTCGAGGCCAGCCTGGTCTACAAGAGCTAGTTCCAGGACAGGCCCTAAAGCTACAGAGTACTGATGTTCTTCCAGAGGTCCTGAATTCAATTCCCAGCAACCACATGGTGGCTCACAACTGTCTGTAATGAGATGTGGTGCCCTCTTCTGGCCAGCAAGCATATACAGACAGAACACTGCATACATAATAAATAAATTTAAAAAAAAAAAACTGTTCACTCTTTCGTTAGGTTTTCTGGTAGAAACCTCTGTTCTCACGTGTGAATGGTTCACACCTGTAATCCCAGCATGTGAAAGGCTAAGACAGGAGTACTGCAAGTTCAAGGCTAGCCTGGGCTACATAGTGATACCCCCATCTCCAGGGGGAAAAAGCAATATTCTTTAAAAAAAAAAAAAGAAGAAAGAAAGAAAGAAAAAAGATTTACTTAGGGGCTCAAGAGATAGCTCAGAGGTTAAGAGCACTGGCTGCTCTTCCAGAAGTCCTGAATTCAATTCCCAGCAACCACATGGTGACTCACAACCATCTGTAATGAGATGTGGTGCCCTCTTCTGCCATGCAAGCATATACGCAAGCAGAACACTGTATACATAATAAATAAATAAATCTTTTAAAAAAATTTTATTTAGCCATTAGCCAGGCAGCACATGCCTTTAATCCCAGCACTCAGAAGGCTGAGGCAGGTGGATCTCTGTGAATTTGAGAGCAGCCTGGTCTACAGTGTAAGTTTCAGGATAGCCAGGGCTGGCTACACAGTAAAACTGCTTCAAACCCTCTCCCCTAAAATACATATATTTTCATGTATTTATGTGTATGAGTGCTCTTCATACCAGGAAGAAGGAATCTGTACCATTACAGACGGTTGTAAGCCATCTCTCCAGCTCCACAAAATTGATAATCACTTTAGTAAGCATTCTTTTTTTTTAAAGAATTTATTTATTATGTATACAATATTCCTCCTGCATGTACACCTCTATGCCAGAAGAGGGTACCAGACCTTATTACAGATGTTTATGAGCCATCATGTGGTTGCTGGGAATTGAACTCAGGACCTCTGGAAGAACAGCCAGTGTTTTTAACCTCTGAGCCATCTCTCCAGCCCTTTAGTAAGCATTCTTAAATTCTTTCTGTCCGAGGTACTACAGCCTTTATACATAAAACATATTTTCTAAGGTGGTTCAGAATGGGTTAAAATAGGTGAGTATAGTCTAAGTTCTGAATTTTCTTAAATGTATTTATGAGTTCCTTGCCTGGTTGTATGTGTACCCCATGGGTGTCTGGTACACATGTAGATGAAAAAAGAAGGCACCAAGCTAAGCATGGTGGCACACACCTTTAATCCCAGCACTTAGGAGGCAGAAGCAAGTGGATCACTGTGAGTTTGAGGCCAGCCCTGTCTACACAGCAAGTTCCAGGGCAGCCAGGACTGTTACACAGAGAAACCCTGTCTCAAAAAAATAGGGGTGGGGAAGAGCACCAGATCCCCTGGAACTGGATTACAGATAGCTGTGAGCTGCCATATGGGTGCTGGGAACTGAACTCTGAGTAGCCCACAAACTTCTAAATTTTCAAAACCATAAGCACTTATAATGGGAATGTAGTTCCATGGTAGATTGCTTGCCTAACATGTGCAGGGCCCTGGATTTGAGCTAAAGTACCACAAAGGAAACAGAAAAAGAGAAAAAAAGCAAGTACTTAGTCCAAAAAATTACTTGGAAGGGTAGTATTTGGCTCTGATCCTGAAGTAAAGGAAAAGGGCTTCTAGCCCTTGGTCCTTTTTTAATATTTTCACTTCTCTGGTCTACTTAATCCTTCAAGAGTCACAAAAACGGGGCTAGAGAGATGGCTCAGAGGTTAAGAGCACTGCCTGCTCTTCCAAAGGTCCTGAGTTCAATTCCCAGCAACCACATGGTGGTTCACAATCATCCATAATGAGATCTGGTGCCCTCTTCTCGCCTGTAGGCACGCATGCAGGCTGAACATTATATATAATAAATAAATAAAATCTTTTAAAAAGTCACAAAAAATTGATAAAATATACATTAGTAAACAAATGAAGGAAGAGGAGAACTGGACATGTTTGATGACATGCTTTCTACTCGTCTCTGTGTGGGTGTACCAGCATTATACGGGAGCAGGACCAAGCAAGCACCATTCTGGAAAGACAGATAATGAGGAGACATCGTGTCTGCTTTATAGTTACAAGAGTCTGAGCACAGCCTTTTCTCAAGGAAATAGCTTACTAATAAGTATAGAAACACAGACACGGGCTTAGGCAGAACTGTGGCCTAGGCTTGACTTGCATGCATGAGAGCTTGGGTTTCACCCAATGTGTGTACGTGTGTACGCGCAGTCGCACACACACATTCAGTTTTGTTGTTGCTGTTTTGATAAGGTTTTTTGTGTCTGTTTTTGAAACAGGGTCTCACGTAGCCCTCAAACTCACTCAGTAGTCAAGGCTGGCCTTGAACTCTTATTCCTCTTGCCTCCCATAATGAATGGCTCAGATTTCAAGTGTACACCACAAACAGGAAATGGTGGTGCACACCTTTAATCCCAGCACTCCGGAGGCAGAGGCAGGTGGATCTCTGTGAGTTTGAGACCCAGTCTATTCCAGGACAGCCAAAACTGTTTCACAGAGAAACCCTGTCTCAAAACAAAACAAAATAACCAAAAACATCATCCTCAGCTACATATGAAGTTGGAGGCTACAAAATAAAAGAGAAAGACTAACTCATATGTCCATGGACTGTTTACTGAGCACCTACTAGGCAACAGTCCTTATTCTAGCACAGCAGTGAAGAGAATGTTCCTGTTGTAATAAAGATGGCATGTAAGCAAGAAAAAAAATATTTGCCGGGTGGTGGCACACGCCTTTAATACCAGCACTTGGGAGGCAGAGGCAGGTAGATCTCTGTGAGTTCGAGGCCAGCCTGGTCTACAAGCGAGTTCCAGGACAGCCAGGCTGTTCCTCAGAGAAACCCTGTCTCAAAAAACCAGGTAAAAAGAAAAGAAAAGAAAATATATATTTAGTTAGATAGATATAGGTATATAGAGAGAGGTAGATAGATGGATATCATAACAACAGATGGCTACATGTCATAAAGAAAACAAAGGAGTATGGGACAAAGATTTGCCACTTTGAGGCCTGCCTGGGGTACCCAGCAAGTTCCAAACCAACCTGAACAAATTTGTGAGACCCTGTCTCAAAATGAGAACTACAGAGCTGTGTAGAAAGACAGCCCAGTAGGAGAGCGCATGTCCAGAATGCCTGGGCTCTGAGCCCACGCTCAGGACTACCAGAGTGCCAGAACATGAAGAACTTGAAAAGGGTTTTGTTTATTTATTTGTTTGTTTGTTTTTTGGTTTTTCAAGACAGAGTTTCTCTACATAGCCCTGGCTGTCCTAGAACTCCATCTGTAGATCAGACTGGCCTTAAACTCAGGGAGATCTGCCCGTCACCATTTCCTGAGTGCTGGAATCAAAGGCATGCACCACCACCACCCATCATCAAAAGAGAATTTTTTAAAAAACGACTTACCAATTTTCTAACTCTCCATAATTTAACTTTTATTTTTTGTCATATATCAAAAAATAACAACCGACCAGGTGGTAATGGCACATGCCTTTAATCGCAGCACTCAGGAGGCAGAGGCAGGCGGATCTCTGAGTTTGAGGCCAGCCTGGTCTACAAGAGCTAGTTCGAGGACAGACTACAAAGAAAGAAAGCTACAAAGAAACCCTGACGGGGGGGGGGGGGAGCACAAAAAAAAACCCAAAGACATATTCTAGTTAAGCCTGCTATTTTTCACTTAAAGAAAGAAAAATGAGGATCTCTTCCTATGTAAAGATCACACCATGTTCATGATTTTAAGAAAACCATAAAAGGGGTGGTGGTTGCACAGCTCAGCAGTGGATTGCTTGCTTAGCATGTGCAAAGCCCTAGGTTCCATCCACAGTGATGCAAAAACAATAAATAAAGTCCATTTATTTTAAGAAGAGGAGGACAGCTGGGGAGATGGCTCAGTTGGCAGAGTGCTTCCCACACAAGCCTGAAGATCTGAGTTCAGAGTACCAGCATCTATGCAAACAAAAAGCCAGCACAGTGGCTAGCGCCTGTAATTGCTACACTGGGGCAGCAAAGACAAGAGGATCCTGGGGCTTGTGGCAAGCCAGTCAGAAATCTTGTCTAGGGCTGGAGAGATGGCTCAGCGGTTAAGAGCACTAGCTGCTCTTCCAGAGGTCCTGAGTTCAATTCCCAGCGCCCACATGGTGGCTCACAGCTATCTATAATGAGATCTGGTGCCCTCTTCTGGCATGCAAGCATACATGGAAGGAATGTTGTACATATAATAAATAAATAAATCTTTAAAAAAAAAAGAAATCTTGTCTCAAAAAACTAAGGTGAAGCTCCTAGGTGGTGGTAGCGCACACCTTTAATCCTAGCACTGGAGATGCAGAGGCAGGTGGATCTCTTAGTTCGAGGTCAGCCTGGCCTGTAGAGTGAGTTCCAGGCAGCAAGGGCTACACAGAGAAACCCTGTCTCAAAAAACAAAAATAAAAAATAAGGTAGAGACAGGAAGACATTCAGCATGAAACTCTGGCTTCCAAAAACACATGCATACATATATAATCACATGAACACATACATACCTACAACACACAAACACACACACACACACACGCACACGAAGAAAGAAAATCAGCAGATACTAAAATTCCCTTTCACAAGTTTAAGGGCCGCAACCACTTGAAAGTGTGCAGATGCCTCAGCACAAAAATCAAAAGGCCGAAGTACTCACTTCCCTTTCTTCAGCACAGTACTTTGCTGATTTCCCAGTAAACTAGATGAACTTTCTACAGTCTGGTCTAGCTTTCAAAACTACTACTCTGGTGCTTTAAAAAAAAAAAAAAAAGTCAGTGGTGGTATATACCTACATCCCCAGCACTTGGAAGACGGAGGGAGGAAGAGCTACAGCAAGTTTGAGTCCAGGTATTGTCTCACCCTGTCTGCTTCACCCCCCCCTTCTTACCGAAAGACAAAGTCCTCTCCAAAGTTTTTTTTAGTTTGTTTTTTGTTTATTGAGACAGGGTTTCTCTGTGTAACAGTCCTGGCTGTCCTGAACTTCAATTTGTAGACCAGGCTGGCCTCTACAGATTCCCCTGCCTCTGCCTCCCAAGTGCTGGGATTAGTGTGCACCACCACCACCTGACCTAAAGTTTATTTTTATTATCAGGAATTCTCCATCACTTTGTGCCATGGATTTACCTCTTTGACAATCTGCTGAACCGTAAGGACTCTTTCTTAGATTGCTTTTAAACGCAAAATTCATACAAGTACAGGCGGATCTCTGTGAGTTCGAGGCCAGCCTGGTCTACAACAGCTAGTTTTAGGACAGACTTCAAAGCAACACAGAGAAACCCTGTCTTGAAAAATATATATATAAATATAAATAAAAAATTATACGAGTATAAAGGAAACCTATTATGCTGACATATTATGAAATGAAAAGTTGACGTGTACAACTACAGCATATTACATAAGATATAACCGAAACTCCCAAACTCCCAAACTCAACGACATTCATCGATAAACAGCTCCAACTGTAAACGTAACACAAAAATATCTGTAATTTCTATTGGTGGCATGTTCACAGGGGTTGCCAGTATTATTGTGGTTTGATGCCTACTTTCAGAAATGAAGACAACAGTCGGTTTCAATTACTGGTTTGTAAATAAAGGTGTAATTTTACCCTCATTCTCGCAAAAGAACCAGTACACTCTATCTACATTCAATCCATTGAGGAACCGCGGGCTGGAAACTTTAGTGCCAAGGCCAGAGTTTCCGAGGCAAGTCTCTTTTGATCAAACTCAAAAGTTTCATTTTATGAAGCTTAATTTCACTCAATTTTAACGTTAAAAAACAGAGTCTTCCTTGTACCTACCTCTCATCTCACACCTCACCGTATCTCACTTTATGCAGGATTTATGCATTGAATCCCGTTCGTTTCTGCGGTCTGCCCAGCCAGCAGCCGTGACAATTCTGCCCGTCAATAAAGGCGTCATTGAAGGAAGAGGGGCGGGTAGAAAGAACGGACACTTGCAGACCACCACCAGCAAGTGCACAGACGCCAAGCCCGGCGCGCGTTTGCGAGTGCGCGGCGTCCCCAGCACCGAGCGTCCGGCGCGTCACGGGCGGCGCTCCGAAGCCATTCGGTTAGCTCCTGGCCTCCGCGGCTCGGCTGCCCACCTGTCCCGGACGCCCACGGAGACGACCCGCGCTACTGTACCCCTTCCCGCCGCGTTGCGCTCCCGCCCCATCCCCCACGGCCCTGTGTCCCCGCCGCCTCAGGCCGGCCCGGGGCCCACACGCCGCCACCTCTCCCGCGGGGTTCGGCCGCGCGGCTTCCCACCCGAGCGCCGCCCGCCCGGCACTGGGCAGGCCCGGAGCCCGGGGCCCGGGGATCCGGGCGGGGCGGCCGTCAGGCGCGGGCTGCGGTGCTAGGCCGGACGGCGGGGCTGCCGAGCCTGGAGCGGCGCACGCGGCGCGGGCCGGCAGGGGACGCGCACTCACCGAGGAGGTCATGCGGAGGACGGCGCCCAGGTCCCCGCCGGACTGCCACTCGGCTCCGAGCCGTCGCCCTCGCTGCGAACTGCCACCGCCGCCCAGCCGCCGCCACTGATCGCCAGTCGGTTTCCCTGCCTCCTGCGGCGGCGCTGCCCCCTCGCCAGTGCGCGTGCGCGGCGCCGCGGGGCCCCCTGGGATCGGTGGTCCGGCCGGCGGCCGCCCTTCCGCTCCCGGTAGAGCAGCCTCGCCGGGACCTGTCTGCCGAACCCCGCTCTCACCTCTCGGTGTACCTGGTGCTGGAGATGACGTGTGTAAAAAAAAAAAAAATTGACACTCCTCGCTTGCCCGGGACATCATCCGATCGATCTCTCTCTCTCTCCCCCACACACACGCACACACACTCATGCACGCACGCACTCTCCCTTTCAGTTAAAAGCTATGTCAGTTGGGCGGTATCTTCATTTTTCGTATTGAATCTAATTTCCCCCTTCTCATTTGGCCGATTTTTATTGTAAACCATACAGTTACATTACATAGGTTTCAATTTTGTGTGGTTTTTTTTTTAAACAAAAATGACACGTAACACGTCAAGTTAGCAGAAACGAACAGTCATAGAAACCTGAGCATTAAAACATACATTAAAGGTCATCGGTGCAGCTCCCGCCCGTGCAAGAACACCCTGCAAGTTCAGCCAGATGGCCTCCCTGTGTCACTTCTGTTTCGGAGGTTCCGATATTAGGCAGATCACAACCTCTAAGACGTGCAGCATCCTCCACTGTTGGACAGCTCTAAAGGTTAAAAAGTTCTGCCTCCTGCTAAGCTGAAACCGGCTTCCCATTTCTTTCCTCCCTTTGCTAGTGGTTAGGCTGCGTGTAGGAAGCTTTGGTTCTCACTTGACAGCCCTTCAAAACATTACAGATGAGGAATACATCCAACAACGCCAGGAGGCCACACAAAAAATTAAAAAAAAAAGAATGAAAACTCATCTTCCCAACTATTTCAAATGTAAATCAGATCCCAGCCTGCTTTCCACTACTCTTCCGTGCACCTCCTCAAAACTCATCAGAATTTAAATGGCATGGTAGCTCACACCTGTATGAGCTGAGGCAAGAGAATTACCAAGAGTTCATACCTTCCTGAGCTACAGCAAGTCCAGGCCAGGCGCAGCTATCCTGTGAGATACAAAAGAAATCCTCTGACTCAGCTGGGCAGTGGTGGCAGCATGCCTTTAATCCCAGCACTCGGTAGGCAGAGGCAGGTGGATCTCTGTGAGTTCAAAACCAGCCTGGTCTACAAGAGCTACTTCCAGGACAGGCTCCAAAGCTACAGAGAAACCCTGTCTCGAAAAACCAAAAAAAAAGAAAAAAGAAAAAAAGAAAGAAAAGAAAAAAAAGAAATCCTGTGACTCACAAAAGAATTTTTTTGACAGAATTTGCTTCCTATTTGCTACTTCATTACAATAGCATCGTGAGTAACTGGACAGATGTTATTGCTACCATGCTGCCATTCAACAGAGTCCAGAAGTGAGCTCAATTAAAGATTATCAGTTGAGCCTGTTACATTGTACAATGCACCAAGAAGATGAAAGAGCAAGTGGATACAATTTACAATCTAAAGTGGAGAGGAACTCCCATAGATTAAGAAATGTAAGAATAAACTAAATTACAAAGTGCTGTGAGAGTCCAGAGAAAGAGCTCTATTAAATTAAGAAACCAGGACTCAGACTGGAATTGGTGGCTTTAATCCAGCACTCTGTGAGTTCCAGGACAGCTAGGGTTATGTAGGGAAGAAAAAGGGAATAGGAGGAAGAAGAGAAGGGAGGAGGGAGGGAAGAAGGGAAAAAGAAAGAGAGAGAGAGAGAGAGAGAGAGAAATAGGAAAAGAAAAGGAAACTTGACTATGGCTGGATTTTAAGATAGAAGATAGAATTTGTAGATTGCATGAGGCCGAACCCAGCTTGTGGGTTCTCTGTGTTCAAAGGCTCCGGAGCACGGAGGTAAAGGAAAGGCTTTCAAAGACTCAAAAGGAAGGCTTCAGGGAAAGGCATTTGCTACCAAACCTGACCACAAGAGTTTGATCCCAAGCACCCTAGATGGCTGGAGAAGAAACGATGCCTGCAGTGTCCTCTGACCTTCACTGTGGCAAGGACTTGCTCCCCACACAAATGAATAAACAAATAAATAGAATGTGTGAATATGAAAATAGGTTGTAAATGCATAAATGAATATGTAAGTATACAAATAACAGGAAGACAAAGGTGCTAAAGGATCTAAAGAGTCCTGAAGGAAGCAGATTGTGCATGGTTAGTGAAAAGAGAACAGGAATGTTCGGTTGGTAGAGACCTGTTCTGTCAGCTACAAATGGAGCTAAACGAGATGGGCAGCTTTTAATCTTTCCACTGAGCATTCCCAAGGAATATAACATTCTTACCAGAACCCTGGATCACTACAACAATAATTCTTACAGGCTGTGAGTGTTTATGTGTGGGAGAGAAAAATATGATCAAAATTAATAAATTTGGGGGGAAATGGTCAGAATTTAGTAACTAGAGCTAGTACTGCTCTGCCAGGCAGATCACCTGTTCTCTTTCTAGAGTTTGTCATGTGATAATTTTTCTTCTTATTGTTGTTTGGGTGTGGTTTACACCTGTAATCCCAGCATTTGAGACATGGAGACAGGAGAATGGGGAGTTCAAAGCCAGCATGGGATATTTGAGACTCTGTTTCAAGAATAAATAGAAAATGAACAATGAATTCTATCCAAAGACATTTTTCTTCCTGATACACAATTCAGCCAACCATGATATTCAGAGATGTAAAATTATTTGTCCACGGTCTCAAATTCTCACTGAATCTTTCTGGGCATGGTGCTATATACATGTAATGTCAGTGCTCAGGAGGCAGAGGCAGGAGAATCACAAGCGTGACTCCAGCCTAGGCTACAGGGCAAGACCTTGTCTCAATTGACCACAACAGTGACAATTCATACTGGCTCTTCATCAGAATTCAGATATATTCAGACTCCCGATTCCATGCTGCCCATTAAAGCACTGTGCCTCAGAATTACATAGCAGCAACAAACTCAGAAATTAAACTTTGAAATCATTGCATTCTGTCCTTGTGTGCCTAGCCAGTCTTAGAGAAATAAGACAAAACAAAACCAGCAAACAAAAACTGGGTGATCTGTCAACTTCATTAATAATTAGATGTGTTGAATTAAAAAACAAACAAACAAACTAGGTGGGACTTTAGTCCCAGTACTCCGGAGGCAGAAACAGGCAGATCTCTGTGCGTTTGAGGTCAACCTGGTCTACAAAGCAAGTCCCAGGACAACCAAGGATACACAAAAAAACTCTGTCTTGAAAAACAAAACAAAAAACTTAAAGACATAGAATTTGTTTTAAAGGTCTTTTGGGGCTGGACATGTCATCTCATGCCTTTAATTCCAGCATTCTGGAGGCAAAAGCAAGCAGTAAACTCAAGGCTAGCCTGGTCTACATAATTAGCTCCAGTCCAGATAGGGATACACAGTGAGATTTTGTTCTCAAAAAAAGAAAAAGAAGAAGGAGGAAGAGGAGGAGAAAAAGGAAGAGGAAGAGAAGGAGAAAAAGGAGGAGGAGGAAGAGGAAGAGGAGGAGGAGGAGGAGGAGGAGGGGAAGGAATGGAGAAGCAGGGCCTGGTAGTACACTTCTTTAATCCCAGCACTTGGGGTGGCAGAAGCAGGAGGATCTCTGTGAGTTTGAGGACTGGTTTACGGAGCAAGTTCCAGAATAGCCACAGTTGCATAAAAGATTTTGTTTCAAAAAGCCACAAAAAAGTTGTTTTTATTTATTATTTGTTTGTTGTGTATATGTATGTGGGTGCACATATGGAGGTCAGAGGACAACTTGTAGAAATTTGTTTTCCCCTCTACAAGGTAGGGCTTGGGATTAGAACTCAGGTCATCAGACTTGTCAGCAAACACCTTAGCTTTCTGAGTCCTCTCCCTGTCTTTTTATTGTTGATTTACTTATTTGTTTGCAGTTCTGGTGATGGTACCCAGGGAACACTAGCCAGGCCCTCACATGTGCTGTACTAGTGCTCTATCTACTGTGAAAGCCACACACCCAGCCTGACTTGATTAAAATCAATAATTGGTCCATAAAGTCCCCATACCATTAACCATTGTTAACCTGAAACTTGTTTTACTAGCTAGAAAAAATATGCATTTGGGTTTTTTTTAATGTTTTCTTTATTATTTATTATGTATACAGTATTCTGCCTGCATGTACACCTGCAGGCCAGAAAAGGGCATCAGATCTCATTACAGATTGTTGTGAGCCACCATGTGGTTGCTGGGAATTGAACTCAGAACCTTTGGAAGAGCAGTCAGTGCTCTTAACCTCTGAGCCATCTCTCCAGCCCGCATTTGGCTTTTTAAAAGATTTATTTTTATTATTTTTTAATTATGTGTGTGCATGTGCATCTGTGCATATGAGTACAGGTGATCACGGAGGCCAGAGGTATTGACTGAATCTGCTGGAACTGAAGTAATAGAGCCAACTGACGTGGATGCTGGAAACCAAAGTTGGGTGCTATGGAAGAGCAATATTCCCTCTTAACTACTGAGCCATCGCTCCAGTCTCATGTGTTCAGCTTTTTCTTTTCTTTCTTGCTTTATTTATGCAATTGATGGAGGTGGTGGGAGAATGACTTTGTGTGAGTATATATGTGTGTCTGTGTTGTGTGTATACATGTGTCTATGTGTGTATGCCTATTTGTTTATGCATGTATGTGTCCTCTGTGCATGAGTGTGTCTGTATGTGTATATGAATGTCTCTATGTATATGTGTGTGCTCTGTGAGTGTATGTCTGTGTGTATGAGTGTCTGTGTCTCTGTATGTGTGAGTGTGTGTATGTCTGTGTGAGTGTGCCTGTGAGTACTAGTGTGTCTGTGTGTCAGTGTCTCTGTATTTGTTTATACATGTGTGTGTGTTTGCAGGTCAGGAGACAACTCTTGTGAGTAAATCCTTTCCTTCTACCATATGGGTTCTGGGGACCAAATTCAGGCCGTGAGGCTTGGAGACAAGAACCTTGACCTTCTGAGCCATCTCACTGGGCCTATAGGCTTGCTTTTATTAATATGTGATTAGAGCCTGTATAACAAAGATCACCTCGTTCCTACTACAAACCATCCCAGAAAGAAAAATGAAGCCCTATCTAGATAGAAAGAAAGAGTTAGGAAGTGAAAGATGGAGAAGAAATGAGAGTTACCTGAGACATGATTTTACCTATTTTAACCATAAAACAGAGATGGCAACAACTCTATTTCATCCAATAGTTATTAAGACAAAACCAGACGGGCAGCGGTGGCGCACACCTTTAATCCCAGCACTGACAGGCAGAGGCTGGCAGGTTTCTGTTAGTTCAACTCAGCCTGGTCTACAGAGTGAGTTCCAGGACAGCCAGGGCTACACAGAGAAACCCTCTCTCAAAAAACCAGGGGGACAAAAAGATGAAGCAAAACAGAGAAAAAATTCCCTTAGTTTCTTCCTAGTGCTACACAGAGAAAGCCATTTTTGTCCATTTGTGTGTGTGTTTAGGAAATATAAGATCACTTTTTACATCCTACGTATGTTCTACAATTTTCTTTTTATTGGACACTGTATCTCAGGCCTCTTTTCTTATTAGTACATAAAGAATGACCTCATTTGCAGGATATCATGGCTCATTCGTTTAGTCCCAGCACTGGGGAGCAGACATCTGTGAGTTTGAGGCCAGCCTGGGCTACATAGTGAGACTTAAGTAAGATGGCTAGAGATATAAACCAGTAGAATACTGGAGGACATAAATTCAGTCCCCAGTGCTGTGACAGCAAATAATGGCAATGTTAACTGGTCAATCACTACAGAAATCAGTGTGGAAATTCCTCAGAATTCTAAAAACAGAACTTCCTTATGATCCAGACGGGAGACTTCTGACCGCGCACCTGAAGGAATCCAAGCGTCCTGCACAGACTCCCACACGTCCGGGTTTATCGTAGCACTATGTACAGCAGCCAAGCTACGGACACAGCCTATATGCCCACCGACAGATGGGTGAATAAAGAAAATGTAGGCCAGGCATGTTTGTAAGCATTGCAATTTGGATGGAAAGGGATCCTGGCAGTCAGGAGCCAAGGAGTACCACAGACTTGCTGTGTGTATAGCCGCCTACAGCCCTGCTCCAAGGAACGCTTTCCCCAGTGTAACTCTGCCCCTGCAGGCGAGGGTTTCCGGAAGGAAAGTTACAGTTTTCCTCCACTCTTGTCCATTCCTGCTCCAGTGAAAAGATGTTACTTCTCTGCTCCACTCTACTCAAACGAAAGGACTCACCCAAACCTCATTCAAGAGATTTATTGGGCCAGGAGGTGGTGGTGCACAACTTTAATCCTAGCACTTGAGAGGCAGAGGCAGGTGGATCTCTGTGAGTTCAAGGCCAGTGTGGTCTACCGAGCGAGTTCCAGGACTGGCTCAGCAACTACAGGGAAACCCTGTCTAGAAAAACCTGAGAGAGAGAGAGAGAGAGAGAGAGAGAGAGAGAGAGAGAGAGAGAGAGAGAGATTGTGAAGCAAGAATCATCCAGGAGAGTGGCTGTCTCTGCCATGGTGGAAAAAGGTATCTCCCATTGAACAGGCATGGGGCTTATATAGGGCTTCTTACGGACAGAGTTTTCCAGGGTGAAGATTTTCAGGGTGGGAATTGGTTGGATTTCAATCCCTGAGCTTGTCTGGATTTTGTGCTTTGGGATTAGCTACTTTCTTTCTTTTTTTGTTTTTGTTTTGTTTTGTTTTGATATAGGGTTTTTCTGTAACCCTGGAATTCACTCTGTAGACCAGGCTGGCCTTGAACTCACAGAGATCCTTCTTCCTCTGCCTCCCAAGTGCTAGGATTAAAAGCATGCATCACCACCACTGGCTGGAATTGGATGGTTTCATGCTCAGGGATTAGTTGGTTTTTGTGCTCAAGGTTTGATTGGTTTTCATGCTGAGCTGGTCAGAGACAGAGTGTGTTTCTTTGACTCTGGTTTCAGGGTCAGGGTGTGTTTCTTTGGTTTTGGTTTCAGGGCCAAAGTGTGTTTCTTTCACTGCCTCTGGTTTCAGGGCCAGGGTGTGTTTCTTTGGCTGGTCCTTTTACCCTACACTGGTGACACACACCTTTAATCTCAGCACTTGGAAGGCAGAGGTAGATAGAACTCTGTGAGTTTGGGACTAGCCTGGTCTACATACTGAGTTCTAAGACAGCCAGAGCTACATGGTGAGACCCTGTATCCAAAAAGGAAGGAAGGAAGGAAGGAAGGAAGGAAGGAAGGAAGGAAGGAAGGAAGGAAGGAAGGGATAGCCAGCAAGATAGTACACTAGAAAAGGTAGTTGCTGATAAACGTGATGGCCTACGTTTTTGATAGAAACCTACATGATGGAAGGACAGAACTGACTCCCAGAAATTGTCCTCTGAGCTCCACATGCATATCAACACACAGGAACACAGAAAATAAATAAATGTTTAAAAATACATGGATATTAGTTAAAAAAAAATATCCCAATATGAATTTCCAGAATTAACATTGGAGGAAGCTGGCCAGTCAGTGGTGGTCTCCTCTGAGTGGAGACACAGTGCTCTATAATTTTTTTCAATTTCATAAGTCTGTAATGATTTCAAAATCTAAGGGTTTTAGAAAAATATCAATAAGAAGTCCTAGGAATGTAGCTTAGTTGGAATAGAGCTTGTCTAGCACACGGAAACCTTGAATTGCATCACTAGCAGGGTTTAAAACTAGGGGAGGCATACATGTAGCCCCAGCATTTGGAAGGTAGAGGCAAGAGGATCAGAAATCCAAAGTAAGTCTCAATTACACAGTGAGTTCAAGACTAGCCTGGCCTACATGAGCCCCTATCTCAAAATAAAAGTTAAGGAAATAAAAACATATATCAGAGTTACTGACAATACATATAATAAAAATGACTAATATTTACAATATAAATAAGAATAAGAAAGCCAATAGAAAAATGGGCAACTCCCCTCCCAATAAAAAAATCCACATAGTAAATAAAAATAGATTTTTGAGATTAGAAATGTAACGGAAGGCCTTGTAGTGGTGGCACATGCCTTTAATCATCTGACTTCTATATGAGCACTAGTATGTACATGCCCACATACTGTACATACAACCTCTTACCATCACTACCACCCTCGATACTGTAAGTAAATGTAGTTTAAAATCAAATGGGGCTGGAGAGATGGCTCAGTGGTTAACAGCACTGACTGCTCTTCCAGAGGACCTGAGTTCAATTCCTAGCACCCACATGGCAGCTCACAACTGTCTGAAGATCCAGTTGCATGGGATCTGACACCTTCACACCAATGCACATAAAATAAAGTTAATTAAACCATAAAAATATTTTTTAAAAAATCAAATAGATACATACATATCTATACATATGTACACACACATGCATATAGTGTCTCATTGTATAACCCTAGCTGGCCTAAAACTCACTATGTAGACCAACCTGGCCTCAAACTGGTAGAGACTCAACTGCCTCTGCCTCCTTACACCTGGCTGTCAATAGATAAATAAATACATAGCCGGGCGGTGGTGGTGCACGCCTTTAATCCCAGCACTCGGGAGGCAGAGGCAGGCGGATCTCTGTGAGTTCGAGACCAGCCTGGTCTACAGAGCTAGTTCCAGGACAGGCTCCAAAGCCACAGAGAAACCCTGTCTCGAAAAACCAAACAAAACAAAACAAAACAAAAGGTACAAGAAGAGAGTCAACTCTCCATTGCCTCCAGAAGCACATGGTGATTCCACCATATGTGTTCTGGCAAAGGAGCTCAGATGGTCAGGTTTGGTGGCAGGTACCTTTCATGCTGAGAAACTTACTGCTTCGTTTCTTTGTTTCTTTCGGAGCAGCAAGGGCTCATCCATCATCCCATGACTTATGTCACTATGTAACCTACACTAACCTAAACTTGTGGCAATTTTTCTGCCTCAAGTTCCTGCAATTGCAGCTATAGCTACCATGCTGGCTTATATTTACAGTACTTTTACTGTGTGGTCCATCCAGACTGGCCCTGAACTCACTATCCTCCACTGTCAACTTCTTTGATATGGGATGTCCTTCTATGTACGTGTTACTTTTATTGGTTGATGAATAAAGCTGTTTCAGTCAATGGCTTAGCAGAGTAAAGCAAGGCAGGAAATCCAAACAGAGATATATAGAGAAAGCAGGCAGAGCCAGCCAGTCGCCGAGGAAACAAGACATGTAGAGAATGTGGTAACACCATGATCACATGACAATACATAGACTAATAGAAATGGGTTAATTTAAGATGTAAGAGCTAGCTAGAAATATGCATGAGCCATCGGCCAAACGGTGTTGTAATTAATATAGTTTCCGTGTGATTATTCGGGTCTGGGCAGCCAGGAAACACAAGTGTAGTCTCTGTCTACACCTCCTGAGTATTGGAATTACAGGCTGTCTTCCTTTCTAAAGGAAAATAATTGAGAGGCACAGGACAGGGAGGGAAAGGGAAAGCCCTGTCTAGATAAGAAGTAGAATGTTGCTGGGTGGTGGTGGTGCACACCTTTAATCCCAGCACTCAGGAGGCAGAGGCAGGCGGATCTCTGTGAGTTCAAGGCCAGCCTGGTCTACAGAGTGAGTTCCAGGACAGGCTCCAAAGCTACAGAGAAACCTTGTCTCAAAAACCAAAAAAAGTTGAATGTTTAGACCCAGACTGAGGCCTCCTCGCATTTCTTGGAGAGAGTATGAAACAAAAAATTAAGGCGTGGTAGTTATTGCTGCAGAGATTTCAGCAGTCTCAGAAGGAAGGAAGGAAGGAAAGAAGGAAGGAAGGAAGGAAGGGAGAGCAAGCCAGCCAGCCAGTGAGATGGCTTCTCATGTAAAGGTGCTTATCTCAAAGCCTGCACTCCTGAGTTCTGTCCTTGGCACACACATGGTGGAAGGGGAAAATTGATTCCCACTAATTGTCCTCTGACTGCCACATTCACCACACTGTGACATGCACACACACAAACACACACGTAAGTATGCATGCGTACGTGCATGCATGCATACACAATTGGCTGGGGAGATTGCTCCATGGATAAAGCACTTGCTGTGCAGGAATGAGGACCAGCATGTTTGAACCCCCCGAAACAAACATCAAAAGCAAGACAGTAGTGTGCTTTCATAATTACAGTCTTCGCCGGGCTGGGCGGTGGCGGCACACGCCTTTAACCCCAGCACTCTGGAGGCAGAGGCAGGCGGATCTCTGTGAGTTCGAGGCCAGCCTGGTCTACAAGAGCTAGTGCCAGGACAGGAGCCAAAGCCTCAGAGAAACCCTGTCTTGAAAAACAAAACAAAACAAAAGAGTGAGAAGAAAGCTGGGCATGGTGACACCTCTTCAGTCCCAGCACTCAAGAGGGAGGCAGAGGCAGGAGGATTCTGTGACTTTGAGGTCAGTCTGGTGCACAAAGGGAGCTCCAGAACAGATAGGGCTACATAGAGAGACACCGTCTCAAAAAATCAAACAACAAAGAAACTGTGTACATTTGATCATAGTGGCTACTCGCTCTGATGATGTCCTTAAGATTCACCAAATATTTCTTGTCTGTGTACTTACCTATTGTCAGCAGGATTGTGCCTTAGGATATGACATAATATATAAAGTACTTGAATTTTATTTCTTTATTTTGAAACTAGATCTCAGTATGTAGCCTGGCTGTCCTGAAGTCAATCTGAAGACCAGGCTGATCTTGAACTCACATAGACCTATCTTACCAGCCTCTGCCTTTTGAATCTTGGGATTAAAGGCCTGTACCACTCACTACACCTGACTTCAATTACATACATATGTATGTGTGTATTATATGTATTACATATGTGTGCTTTATTATATATATAAATTATGTGTGTCTTTAAAAATAATTTATGTGTATGGGTCTTTTTTTTTTTAAATTTATTTATTATGTATACAGTGTTCTGCCTGCATGCATACCTGCACCCCAGAAGGGGGCACCAGATCTCATTATAGATGGTTGTGAGCCACCATGTGGTTGCTGGGAATTGAACTCAAGACCTCAGGCAGAGCAGTCAGTGCTCTTAACCACTGAGCCATCTCTCCAGCCCCATGTGTATGGGTCTTTACTTGCATATATGTCTGTGCATCATGTGCATGCCTGGTACCTTCAGAAGACACTTGATCCCCAGGAACTGAAGTCACAGTTGGTCGTGAGTGCTGGGAATTGAACCTGGGTCCTCTGAAAGAGCAGCCAGTGCTCCTAACCACTGAGCACCTTTCCAGATCCATTTAGCTTGCAGTTTAAAGGAGACTAGAGCTGAACATGGTGGTTCATAACTTTAATCTCAGCACTGGGTAGGTAGAGGTAAAGGGTCTTTGTGAGCTTAAGGCCTGCTAAGTCTATATAGCAAGTTCCACACCAGCCAGGGATGTGCTGTATGCTTAGCTAGCAACATTGAGTCTCAAAAAGAAGAGCTAAGCAGTAGTGGTGCACACCTCTAATCCTAACACTCGAGGCAGAGGCAGCCTGGTCTACAAACACTGTCTTGATATAACACCCCCTACCTAAGAAAAAAGAAGAAAGTAAAGGATACTATAGCCACTGACATATTTCTTTTTTTTAAAGATTTATTTATTATGTATACAACATTCCTTCCATGTATGCTTGCATGCCAGAAGAGGGCACCAGATCTCATTATAGTGGCTGTGAGCCACCATGTGGTTGCTGGGAATTTAACTCAGGTCCTCTGGAAGAGTAGTCAGTGCTCTTAACCACTGAGCCATCTCTCCAGCCCCATATTTAATTCTTTAGCATAGCGGTTCTCAACATGTGGGTCACAACCCCTGCCCTTTCACGGGGTCACATAAAACCATTGGAAACACAAATGTTTAGATCATGATTCATAACAGTAGCAAAATTACTGTTATGAAGCAGCAAAGAAAGTGATTTTATGGTTGGGGTCACCACAACATGAGGAACTGTATTAAAGGGTCGTAGCATTAGGGAGGTTGAGGACCGCTGTTTTAGAGTTGGTCAGATAGCCAAACTTGGTGACACATTTCAAATCCCAGCACGTGGGAAGTGGGCAGGGGAATACAAAGTTCAAGGCTAGCCTTGACTACAGAGTACTAGAGGCAAGTCTGGCCTACATGAGCCCATCTCAACCTAATTCAACCCGACCCAAAATTAAGTTAGCAAGATATGTGTGTCAGAGAGAGAGAGACAGCGACAAGAGCAAGAGACTGGGGATTGAGACCAGAGCTTTGAGGAAGCTAAGCAAGTACTCTAAAACAGAGCTGCAACTCCAGCTTCCTCTTTTGAGCAGGGTTTTCATTAAGGTTCCTAGGCTGGCCTTGAACTCACTCCATAGTCCAAACACTCGTAGAACTTGTGATTCTCCTGCCTCAGCCTCTTCAGTAGCTGGGGTTACAGGCCTATGCCACTAGGTCTCTCTCAGGAATTGTTTTCTAAATGTTAGAAAAATTAGTTGCAAATTTACTCCATCAATCAAAAGAGAGGCTAAAATTGAGGTTTTTTTTTTTTTTCTTGTTTTTTCAGGATGGGGTTTCTCTGTGTAACAGTTCTGGCTGTCCTGAAACTCACTTTGTAGTCCAGGCTGGCTCCGAACTCACAGAGATCTGCCTGCCTCTGCCTCCCAAATGCTGGGGTTAAAGGTGTGCGCCACCACCGCCCAGCATGAAATTGAGTTTTGTATTTTAGTGGAAACAGACTGTGATACAGATGCACTTGAAACTCCACAAACCTGTTGTGTGGGCAAAATATGGGTGGTGTTTTTGGTTTTGAGATAGGGTCTCAATAAGCAGCTCTGGCTGTCCTGGAACTATTTAGAACAGGGTGGCCTTGAATTCACAGAGATCCTCTGGCCTCTGCCTTCCCAGTGCTGAGATTAAAGTGATGAACCACATCCCCCGCTGTAGTTTCCTTTGAAATTCAAGACAAGTGTGTCTGCAAAGATGCTCGGTGGTTAAGCGTACCAGCTGCTCTTTCAGAGGACCTGGGCAGCAGTAAACTGGGCTCAGTGATTTCTCTCTTGATACTGGACTGATGCAATCTAAAGGAAGACAGTGTTATGACAGTGTTACAAGCCTTGCTGAGAAGGTGTATGATGCAACCTCTATGGAAGGATGGAGCTGACTGAGTCACCAACATAACTTTGAGGAACAAGAAAGGAGAAAATTCCTGAACACTGACTTGACAACTTTAGTGAACTATGTGTGACGTCTCAGTAATATCTGGACAGTGGACTTTTGAAGCTCAGAATACATTTAGTAGGAATGTTGGAGTTGTTTCCTGCCTGTGACAATGTCCTAAGCATCTTCTCTAATCATGTATGTAACATGGGTGGCAGAGACAGTAGGTCTAAGAGCTCCAGCCCAGGAGATATACGTCAGTTGCCTAGCATGCACAGAGTCCTGGGTTCACGACCCAACTAGGGATGATAATGTATGCCTATGCCTATTAATCCCAGCACCTAGGAGGTATAGGCAGAAGGTTCAGGAGTTCAAAGTCATTTGTTACACGTTTGAGGCTAGCCTGGGTTACATGAATCTCT
The DNA here is from genome assembly GCA_004026605.1 of Ondatra zibethicus. NCBI lineage: Eukaryota > Metazoa > Chordata > Mammalia > Rodentia > Cricetidae > Ondatra > Ondatra zibethicus. The sequence goes on along the minus strand of PVIU01011753.1, from coordinate 35,106 downwards.
TATAACAAAAAAAGAGAGAAAAGTCAATAGCATAAACAATGGAGTAAAATCAACTAGGTTACCAATTCTACCTCCACCATTCATCAGATCAATGACTGTTCTGTTTAGCCACTTTTCCCCCTCATGTTCTCTTCTAGAAAATGGGAAAAACATACCAAGAATTAAGCGAAGGACTAAAAGACACATGAAAAACACACGAAGAATTTTTTTTTTTTAAGGAGGATCAATAGTTCAAGACCAGTTTGGGCCTTGTGTACAATGCCCTGTCTCAAAACTAAAGAAACAATGAGTACAAAATAAACTTAAGTAGTAGCTTCTGTTACTATTTTTTGCAACATACTATTATTACACAATAGTAAAGCATCAGTAAGACTTTTTTTTTTTTTGGATGCTAAATGCCTTTAGCATATCAGTCAGGGTAGGATGGTGTCAAGAAGGGATGAAGAAGGACTTGCTAGAGAGAGAGATAAAATGATACATCCTAGGGTGGAAAGTGCTCGCTCGACTATTCATATAACAACCTCAGCATAAAGCGGACTCAAGACCAGGTAGCAATTGGCCAGCCGGTCCTGGGACTTAACCCCGGGAAAAGGGAAACTGGGAAGGCCTGGATAGACAAATGTAGCTGGCCTGGGGGTGAAGGGAAAGTAGTTAGCTGAACAGAGCAGCGAAGCAGGATCCAGACGTGGGCCTGGACGCTCGGACACCCGAGGTGTGGAGGCTGGGAAGGGCAGAGAAACTGTTGTTCCCAGGCGACCACAGCATCTCCGCGGAGCCCGGGCACCTCGGGACGAGAGGGAAGCTAGGAGGAGAAAAGGCCGCGCAGTGCCTCGGAGGGACAGAGAGGGGAGGACCCAAGTCCCACCGCCCCGAGGGAACTGACACGCCGACCCTGCACCAGTCCCCCGGGGCCCGGCGTGAGGGGAGGACCTGGACGGTTACCGGCGGAAACGGTCTCGGGGTGAGAGGTCATCCGAGGGACAGGCAGCTGCTGAACCAATAGGACCAACGCACAGGGTGGATGCAGCCTCTCATTGGCGTCTTTTTAGACCGACCAGTAGCCAATGAGTCAGCCCGGGGGGCGTAGCAGTGACGTGAGTTGCGGAGGAGGCCGCTTCGAATCGGCAGCGGCCAGCTTGGTGGCATGGACCAATCAGAGGCCTCCAACGAGAAGCGCCTTCACCAATCGGAGGCCTCCACGACGGGGCTGGGGGCAGGGTATATAAGCCGAGTCGGCGACAGCATGCTCCACACTGGCCAGACAACACCGAGAGGAGCTCCGGGTCTCTGCGGGCGTGAGAGTTAAGCGCCGCGGCCTGCTTTTTCCAGGCCTACGCTGAGCCTGCTTCGCGGCTCCTCCCGACTCCGGATCGGAACGTCGTCGCGCTGCGGGGCTACAGCCTGTTGCTGCACGTCCGCGACTCCTGAGCGACCGCTGAGCGACTGGCCCACGGCGCCGGCAAGATGAAGTTCACTGTGGTGGCGGCGGCGCTGCTGCTGCTCTGCGCGGTGCGGGCCGAGGAGGAGGATAAGAAGGAGGATGTGGGCACGGTGGTCGGCATCGATTTGGGGACCACCTACTCCTGGTAAGTGGCGTTTGAGGTGCGGGAGAGTGGGGCGTGGCCTTGGGCTGGCGTGAGAAAGTGAGGTGCTGATTTCCTTTTCTGTGGGGTTTTTCCGTCAGCGTCGGTGTGTTCAAGAACGGCCGCGTGGAGATCATAGCCAACGATCAGGGCAACCGTATCACGCCGTCGTATGTGGCCTTCACTCCCGAAGGCGAGCGTCTGATTGGCGACGCGGCCAAGAACCAGCTAACCTCCAATCCCGAGAACACGGTCTTTGACGCCAAGCGCCTCATCGGACGCACTTGGAATGACCCCTCGGTGCAGCAGGACATCAAGTTCTTGCCTTTCAAGGTCCGATACGGGTTTGGTTTTTTTGTTTGTTTCCACGTTGAAGGGGGCGGCTTAGGGTGGTGGGAATAAAGGATTGCGACTAGGCGGAAAAAAAAAATACACTCAAACGGCTAAAAGGATGTGGTCGGGGTTTATGTAACGGTTTTAGATGTCGTTTTAGTAGCATCATAAAACGTAACAGTGTTACAGTGTCTAAAAGTTGAAAGAGAACAAATCTGGCGCTCTGTCTACAGTACAGTGGTGCTTAGTTTAGTCAGGATCTCCCTAAGGGAGCAAAATGAATCAAGCTTTAGAGCTTGTAGTGCCATTGTTTCAGCTTTGGGACAATTACCTTTCAATCATTCCGTACGTTAGGTGGTTGAGAAGAAAACTAAGCCATACATTCAAGTTGATATTGGAGGTGGGCAAACCAAGACGTTTGCCCCAGAAGAAATTTCTGCCATGGTTCTTACAAAGATGAAAGAAACAGCTGAAGCATATTTGGGAAAGAAGGTAAACGCATGTGTGGAACGATGTGTTTAAGATCGCAGTTGCTCCTCCTGTTGGCTTACATAGGAAGCCTTCCTGGTTTAAAATTTAAATCCAACTGGTAACAACTTTTGTCAGGCTTAATGATGTAGTGATTTGTGGGAGGTCAAGCTAAATGCTAGTCAGTTTTCATGAGTTACCATTTAATTCTGTTGTTATAAACGTGTATGTTTTATGCCCTTATCAGTAAGCTGGCTTAGAAACTGACTGTAGTTGGTAAGACAGGGAAGTAACACTGTATACTTAAATTATCTTTGTTGTCTTCCTAGGTTACCCATGCAGTTGTTACTGTACCAGCCTACTTCAATGATGCCCAGCGGCAAGCAACCAAAGATGCTGGCACCATTGCCGGGCTGAATGTCATGAGGATCATCAATGAGCCGTAAGTGTTAGACTCAGGGCCAGGCTATTTGCTAAGTAGGGGAAAAGTGCACCTGACTAAGATTTCCCCCCTTTTCATTCTTACAGCACAGCAGCTGCTATTGCATACGGCTTGGATAAGAGGGAGGGAGAGAAGAACATCCTTGTGTTTGACCTGGGTGGTGGAACCTTCGATGTGTCTCTTCTGACCATTGACAATGGTGTCTTCGAAGTGGTGGCCACTAACGGAGATACTCATCTTGGTGGGGAAGACTTTGATCAGCGGGTCATGGAGCACTTCATCAAGCTCTACAAGAAAAAAACTGGGAAAGATGTTAGGAAAGACAACAGAGCTGTGCAGAAACTCCGGCGTGAGGTGGAAAAGGCTAAGCGAGCCCTGTCTTCTCAGCATCAAGCAAGGATTGAAATTGAGTCCTTCTTTGAAGGAGAAGACTTCTCTGAGACCCTGACTCGGGCCAAATTTGAGGAGCTGAACATGGTATGCTCTTTGTCAGTGCTGATGTGGTCTGCTTAGTCTAGGGGCGGTGGCACCATAGTAACCGTGCCTTTTTTTTTTGGCCAGGACCTGTTCCGATCAACCATGAAGCCAGTCCAGAAAGTGTTGGAAGACTCTGATTTGAAGAAATCTGATATTGATGAAATTGTTCTTGTTGGTGGATCTACTCGAATTCCAAAGATTCAGCAGCTAGTGAAAGAGTTCTTCAATGGCAAGGAGCCATCCCGTGGCATAAACCCGGATGAGGCTGTAGCATATGGTGCTGCTGTCCAGGCTGGTGTCCTCTCTGGTGATCAAGATACAGGTAGGTTACTGCATCTTTCACTTGTTTGAGTAGTTTGATGGGAAGACTATGATCAGCTGTTGAAACAGAAAGCTGTAGGGTAGGAACAGCAGGGCCACATAGCTGATCAAGGTACAGTGATGATAAGACTTGGATCAGGTTTAGTTAAATCATTAGCAGCGGGCTGGAGAGATGGCTCAGAGGTTAAGAGCATTGCCTGCTCTTCCAAAGGTCCTGAGTTCAATTCCCAGCAACCACATGGTGGCTCACAACCATCTGTAATGGGGTCTGGTGCCCTCTTCTGGCCTGCAGGCATACATGCAGACAGAATATTGTATACATAATAAATAAAAGAAAATAATTAGCAGCTATTAATTCATTTGCCCTAAAGTGTTTATGGTTAGAACCTGGGCAAATGGCAGTGCTTTTAGGACTCTAATCAGAACCTAACCTGATTGATTTTCCTTTACCAGGAGATCTGGTACTGCTTGATGTATGTCCCCTTACACTTGGTATTGAAACTGTGGGAGGCGTCATGACCAAACTGATTCCAAGGAACACTGTGGTACCCACCAAGAAGTCTCAGATCTTTTCCACAGCTTCTGATAACCAGCCAACTGTAACAATCAAGGTCTATGAAGGTAATTGCTTACATTCACAAATACTGTATGGCTTGAAAGAGTGTGACTTTGGATCTAATGATACATTGTTAAATGCCCAGGGAAAGAAGTATCTTCTGTAATTCAATGTGAAGAGGTTGCTTAGTACTGAATTTTAGATTCACTACTTAACATTCTTGTCCACTGGCTTTTGGAATACAAAAAAGGGACTTATACTGCTTTTTAAGAAATGAAATTTGGTTAAGAGTAGTAGTCTTTGGCCCCCATCATACACATACATTCTAACAGGTTGAAGTATAAGGATACCAGTGCACTAGGCTTGTTAATAACAAGTTTTTCCTGTTATTACTCTAGGTGAACGACCCCTAACAAAAGACAACCATCTTCTGGGTACGTTTGATCTGACTGGAATTCCTCCAGCTCCCCGTGGGGTGCCGCAGATTGAAGTCACCTTCGAGATAGATGTTAATGGTATTCTTCGAGTGACAGCTGAAGACAAAGGTACAGGAAACAAAAACAAAATCACAATTACCAATGACCAAAATCGCCTGACACCTGAAGAGATCGAAAGAATGGTTAACGATGCTGAGAAGTTTGCTGAGGAAGACAAGAAGCTGAAAGAACGCATTGACAGCAGGAACGAGCTAGAGAGCTACGCCTACTCTCTCAAGAACCAGGTCGGAGACAAAGAAAAGCTGGGAGGTAAACTTTCCTCTGAGGACAAAGAAACCATGGAAAAGGCTGTAGAGGAGAAGATTGAGTGGCTGGAAAGCCACCAGGATGCTGACATTGAAGACTTTAAAGCTAAAAAGAAGGAGCTGGAAGAAATTGTTCAGCCTATTATTAGCAAACTCTATGGAAGTGCAGGCCCTCCCCCAACTGGTGAGGAAGATACATCAGAGAAAGACGAGTTGTAGGTGCACTGATCTGCAAGGGCTGTAATAATTGTAATTACTGTAAATATTGTAATATTGTAAATACTGGACTCAGGAACTTTCGTTAGGAGAAAATTACATTCGAGACTTAGAAGTACTCTCTCAATTTTCTCCTACCAAAAGTTCCTGAGTCCAGTATTTACAATATTTCACCTTGGAAATGTTCTATTTAACAATTGGGTCATGCACATCTGGTGTAGGAACTTTTTTCTACCATAAGTGACACCAATAAATGTTTGTTATTTACACTGGTCTAATTTTTGTGAAAACCTTATAATTATCTTATTTCATTTTTAAAGATTATTTATTATGTGCACCATGTTCAGCCTCCATGTATACCTGCAGGCCAGAAGAGGGCACCAGATCTCATTACAGATGGTTGTGAGCCACCATTTGGTTGCTGGGAATTGAACTCAGGACCTCCGGAAGAGCAGTCAGTGCTCTTAACCGCTGAGCCATCTCTCCAGCATCCCTGTCTTTTATTTTAGATAACTAAAATTTAAGGGTGGAGGCTTGTGATCTGGGAAATTTGTCTAGTTTTACAGTAAAGCAAAGGGTTTTGCTGTATAAAATGACCCTTGTCTAGGATCATTTCATAGTGCACAATTCCAGTTCTCTTGAACATGATTGAAATCTTCCCCTTTGTATAACTGCTTTCTGGGTGTTTTTTTGTTGTTGCTTGGTTTTGGTATTTCAAGACAAGATTTCTGTGTAGCCTTGGCTGTCTTAGAACTCACTTTAGACCAGGCTGGTGTGGAACCATGTGTCTCAGCCTCCTGGGTGCTGGGATTAAAAGTGTATACCGCTACTGCCCTATCTGATTTTTATTAAGTAATGCTGTGGGGCTGTGGATTCTCTTATGAATTGGTGATGTGCCAGGATTGTAATTCCAGCTGTGGCAAGAGAATACTCCAAGACCTGCCTAGGGAACTGAGGCTGTCTGAAAAGATGCAAAATGGATAGATACTCAGTAGTAGGGCATTGCTTTGCAAGTATAAAGAAGCCCTGGTTTGATCCTCTGCTGGAGAAGAAATTTTTTTGAGTAACCTGATGACCTAAACACTTAGATTTTATTTTTCTTTGTGGTGTCAGATCAAACCCACAGCCTATCACTGGGTGGTACTTAGTTTGTGATTTATATTTTAAGATCTATAGTTTGAAAATGCAGTGGTACATACCTTTGATGGAAGCACTCAGGAGTCAGAGGCAGGAGGATCTCTGAGGCCATCATGGTCTACATAGTGAGCTCCAGACCCTGTCTCAAACTTAACAGCCTAAGGATTTACTTCAATTGGTAGAGCATTTGTCTGGCATGTCTGAAGCCCTGGATTTGACACCCAGCACTGCATAGTGGATGTAGTTGCTCAGGCTCGAAGCAGGAAGATTAATGAAATACCAGCTTCAGTTAGCTAGTTCACAAGGGCTTATGAACCACAACATGCTCTGAAGCCTGATTTGTGAGAATCCCCATTTCTGAAATGTTTTACTCATGGTGGTGAACTACAAACTTCACTTGATAGTCAGAGGACTGGTAGGAGATGGTTTGGATTGGCTTCCTCAGGAAGGGGATGAGTATAATCAGTGAGGATTTTGTTCAGAGCTAACATGAAATTCAGTACTGCCCAAAGATGGGTGTTCTACGGCTGAGCAGCCAGCTGTAACATTAATTTACTCAGAATGATAGATTTGGGGATCTGACAAACCTGTCGAGCTACATATTTGTATGCTATCGGATATGTTTTGAACCCAGCAGCATGGTGGCTCATGCCAGTAATTCCTACACTCAGGAAGCTGGCTGAGGCAGGACTATGGCAACTTAATCTGCTCCATTCGTTTTCCCTGTCCTAGAAAAGTGATGGGCAGGTGCATGATACTGCATACCTATAATCCTATCACTCTGATGCTGAGGCCGGGGAATGACAACTTTGAGGCCAGCCTAGGCTGCCAGATTTTTGCTTCAGAAATACCAATAGCCAAGTGTTTAGGCAAGTCTGGAGCTTAAGTCTTTGGGCCAACACCCAGTCAAATGTTAAAATTGGCCTTACTAGCGTCATGCTGGGTCAAGGGGTGAACAGGAGTAAAAGGCAGTCTTCATTCGAGTCCTCCATTACTAGCATTCCTTTTAAAAACAAGTCAGGGCCCCACTATGCAGACTAGGCTGAGTAAAGGCGTATACCCACCATGCTCCGCTTCTCCCCCCATTTTTAGACGGGTAATGTGCCCAAGATGAACAAGGCTTAGGGGAGGCGCACAATAAGGCTTATGAATTGAAAGACCCCACACCCCCCAATTTAGCTTATTTGACTGTTTTGCCTGTAATGGACCTGGAACTAGAGACAGGTGTCAGCTACCATGTTGGTTCTCAGTTAAAGCAGTGCTCTAAACAGCTATCTCCGGCCCCTTTCTGCACTTACAATGACTAAAGCACATTAAAGATTCCAACTGATAAATCTCTACTCCAATACCTAGTTTGGTTATCTACAGATTTCATTGCTGGTAAAACTTTATAATGGAATTGTTTGCGCTGGGCTATCCAGTTTAAAAAGTACAAGATGGATATTACATATTCCGGCATGAAGCAAACAAGGCCAATTTTAGCATTTGACAGAGCTTTGGCTCACAGACTTAAACTCCAGATCTGCCTAAAGATTTGTCTATTGGTGTTTTTGAGGGAAAAACAAATCTCTATATATTTGGTTTTCAAGACTGGTTTCTCTATATAACAGCTGTGGCTGTCCTGGAACTCACTCTGTAGACCAGGCTGGCCTTGAACTCAGAGATCACCTGCCTCTGCCTCCCAAGTGCTAGGATTAAAGGCATGCACCACACAAGATGGAAATTTTATTAAAAAAAAATCAACCATTCAACCATCCATCTTTCCTTCCATCCACCCACCCCACCCTCCCATCCTTCCATCCACCCACCCACCCACCCTCCCATCCTTCCATCCACCCACGCACCCATCCACCCACCCACCCAATATGTGAGTGAACACTGTCACAGCAGCATGTAGAAGTCAGAGGACAACTTCTAGGAGTTGGTTCTCCATCAGGTGGTTTCCTGGGATTGAACTCAGGTCATCAGGTCTGAGTTCAAGCCCATCTTAAAGTCTTTTTTTTTTTCTTTTTGGAGACAGCATCGATGTTGTGTGGCCCAGGCTGGCCTCTAATCTACTATGTAGCTGAGGGTGACCCTTCTGCTTCTACTTCCCTTGTGTAACTAGAGGTGCGCACTGTCCCGTCCCATCCCGTCCTCTTAGTTAAGAGAATACACTGTAGAGCATTTGGCAGCATGATTCACAGAGCCTTCACTTTTGTAAAAACTAACAAGTAATAAAACGTGGGTTTTATTAGTCAACTACAGTCACAATGCAATCGTCATAGATCTCCCCTTCTGTATTCATCCCACCAAAGACAAAACAGAGCAACGTGTAAGTCTGACTTTCCTCAGGTGACCTGCCACCCTGAGTCACTTGTTTGTCAGCAGCACCCCCTTTCTCAGCTTCACAGTTGAGGATGAGAGCATCTGAGTCTTCATTCTCGGAGGTGGCCATCACTGGCCATGGGATGACACACATGGAGTGGTCCAGGCGTCCAGGGGGCAGGAAAGTATCAAACTGAAGTGCGGTCCAGTGCTGCTTTTCTAAGGAAGGGGGACAGAGACAGTCAATCATTTCCTGCACTAGTTAACCCACAAAGAGGAAATAAAGGGGGGAACAGGCTGGGCCAGATAGTACGCATCTGTAATAATAGTGCTCAGGAGGCGCAGCAGGAGGATTGCTGCCATTTTCAGACTAGCTGGGGTGCACAAAGAGACCTTGTTTTTCTGTGGGGTTTTGTTCTGTGATTTTTTTTTTTTTTTTTTTTGGTTTTTCGAGACAGGGTTTCACTGTAGCTATCAAGCCTGTCCTGGAACTAGCTCTTATAGACCAGGCTGGCCTTGAACTCACAGGGATCCACCTGCCTCTGCCTCCCTAGTGCTGGGATTAAAGGCATGCCACCACTGCCCGGCTTGTGTTTGTTTTTTTAAAGATTTTTTTTTTTTTTTTTTTTTTTTTTTTGGTTGAGGCAGGGTTTCTCTGTGTAGCTCTGGTTGTCCTGGAACTCACTCTGTAGACCAGGCTGGCCTCGAACTCACAGAGCTCTGCCTGCCTTGCCTCCTGAGTGCAGGGATTAAAGGTGTGTGTCACCATGGCCCAACAAAATTCTGCATCACTTTTCAAAGAACATTTGTGTTTAACGATCAGGAGTGACACCTGCTCACCTGTGTGATACTTATACATGGTGTTCAGTGCTCCAGTGGGAGTCATCCCTCCAAACACATACACATGCTTTCCTACAGCCACAGCGGCATGGGCAGCACAGCCTGACGGAACAGCCCCCGTGGGACTAAGCGTCTGCCATTTCATATTACCTGTCACAAGAAAGGGTTTGCACATGAGCTAACATGGGACTTCAAATTACCTGCTACAGTTTGCAATATGATTACTGAGGGTCATCCACGGCCAAGATATCACTGTTCACTGCACAGATAGTAAGGTCATGTGTGCATGTATAGAAATATTCAGGCACACATGTCCATAAATGCATATGTATGTTTTGCTCGCATGTTTGTCTGTGTACCACATGTGTGCATGGTGCCCATGGAGGCCAGAGGAGGGTTTTTCATGCCTTGAACTGAAATTACACTGGCTGTGAGCTGCCATGTGGGTTCTAGGAATCAAACCCAGGTCCTCTGGAAGATGCCAAGCTATCTCTCCGGCCCCTCCAACAGCAACTCTGAGTGCTGGCTACGACTTGCGAACTCTTGTTGAGCCCTTTGAGTTGCTATCACTTCTGTCTACATCCTTTCCTCACAGGGATGAGCACGTAGGTGAGAGGAGAACCCACCAGAGTAGCTCGGAAAGGGGCAGTTGGTTAACCAGGGCTGCAAAGCCATTGGCCTCTATGCTGCATGTTGCTGACTCAGCACTTACTCCCAACACTACTTTTACAAAGATGTTTGCATGTTTTCAAAGGAGCACTTAAGTGAAGTACATACTGGATTTTAGAGTAGAAGACTATTTGGGAAGGTAGAAAACAATAGCAAGGAAGTACTTCCTCAGCACAGGAAAATGGGCATGATGGCCCAGGCCTTAACCCCAGCACTCAGAGGCAAATGGATCTCTGTGAGTTTGAGGCCAGCCTGGTCTACAGAGCAAGTTCCAGGACAGCCAGAACTACACAGAGAGACCTTTCTCAAAACAAGAACAAATGCCGTCCTATTTGAAACTGCACAGGAGCAAATGTCTCTAGTCCTTGAATTCAGCACACCAAAGATGTTGGGCTGCACAGCCAGACTCTGTCAAGAAAAGAAAAAAAAAAGGAAGAAAAAGCCCTGATTGTAGCTAACAGGAATTCCAGCTAGTGAGTCTGCTTCCGGGACTCAAAGTATTTTGTAAGGTCTCAAATCCTCTGCACGGGAGTTCTTGTGCCTTCTGCCCATCACTCCTTTGTTCTGTAGTCTAGAGCCAGGCAGACCTTGCTCATTTATTCATCCAGCTTCTCAAGAGCAGACAAATGCCTACCTACTCCCTGGGCAACCGCACTAAGTGTTTGAAATACACAAAGGAAAGGGGACCCGCCCTGCAGAGCTCACGGCCAGAAAGAGAGTCCCACCTTCAGAGGTGGAGACAGTGTTTAGGTTCTCTCTAGCTTTCCTTTTGACCAGGCAGCCCAGCAAACATGCAGCTCTGGTCATTCACCTTCATTAGCTGGACCAGAAATGGAGCAAGAGCCAAAACCTAAAAGCTCTAGCTGGGAACATGAAATGTAGGAAGGTACAATGGAAAGGGCTGGGTGCCAGAAAATATAACAGTGCCTACACACACACACACACACACACACACACACACACACACACACACACTCTAAGTGTTTAGGAATGATTGCATTTTTTTTATAATATTTATTGAGCTCTACATTTTTCTCTGCTCCCCTCCCTGCCTCTCCCCTCCTTCCTTCAACCCTCCCACAAGGTCCCTATGTTCCCAATTTACTCAGGAGATCTTGTCTTTTTATACTTTCTACTTCCCATGTAGATTAGATCTATGTAAGTCTCTCTTAGTGTCTGAATTGTTGTCTAGGTTCTCTGGGATTGTGGTTTGTAGGCTGGCTTTCTTTGCTTTATGTTTAAAAACCACCTATGAGTGAGTACATGTGATAATTGTCTTTCTGTGTCTGGGTTACCTCACTCAAAATAATGCTTTCTAGTTCCATCCATTTTCCTGCAAAATTCAAGCTGTCATTTTTTTCTGCTGTGTAGTACTCCACTGTGTAAATGTACCACATTTTTTTTATCCATTCTTTGATTGAGGGGCATTTAGGTTGTTTCCAGGTTCTGGCTATGACAAACAAAGCTTCTATGAGCATAGTTGAGTATATGTCCTTGTGGCACGATTGAGCATCCTTTGGATATATACCCAAAAGTGGTATTACTGGGTCTTGAGGAAGGCTGTTTCCTAATTTTCTGAGAAATCGCCACACTGACATCCATAGGGGTTGTACCAGCTTGCATTACCACCAGCAATGCAGAAGTGTTCCCTTTTCCCCACAACCTCTCCAGCATAAGTTGTCATCAGTGTTTTTGATCTTGGCCATTCTTTCAGGTGTAAGATAGAATCTCAGAGTTGTTTTGATTTGCATTTCTCTGATGACTAAGGATGTTGAACATTTCCTTAAGTGTCTTTCAGCCATTTTAGATTCCTCTGTTGAGAGTTCTCTGTTTAGGTCTGTACTCCAATTTTTTTTTATTGGATTACGTGATTTTTTGGTGTCCAATTTCTTGAGTTCTTTGTATATTTTGGAGATCAGACCTCTGTCTGATGAGGGGTTAGTGAAGAACTTTTCCCATTCTGTAGGCTGTCGTTTTGTCTTGTTGACCGTGTCCTTTGCTTTACAGAAGCTTTTCAGTTTCAGGAGGTCCCATTTATTAATTGTTTCTCTCAGTGTCTGTGCTGCTGGGGTTCTATTTAGGAAGTGGTTCCCTTTGCCAATGAGTTCAAGTGTACTTCCCACTTTCTCTTCTATAAGGTTCAGTGTGGCTGGCTTTATATTTTGATCCATTTGGATTTGAGTTTTGTACATGGTGATAGATATGGGTCTATTTTCATTTTTCCACATTTTGATACCCAGTTATGCCAGCATCACTTGTTGAATATGCTTTCTTTTTTCCATTTGGTATTTTTTGCTTCTTTATCAAATATCAGGTGTTTGAAGATGTGTGGATTGATATCTGGGTCTTCTATTCGGTTCCATTGCTCCTCCTGTCTATTCTTATGCCAATACCAGGCTGTTTTCAGTACTGTAGCTCTGTAGTATAGTTTGAAGTCAGGGATTGTGATGCCTCCAGAAGTTCTTTTGTTGCCTAGGATTGTTTTGGCTATCCTGAGTTTTTTGCTTTCCAAATGAAGTTGAGGATTGCATTTGTTTTTATTTAGGTTTTTTGTTTGTTTGTTTTTCGGGACAGGGTTCCTCTGTGTAACAGCCCTAGCTGTCCTGGAGCTCACTTTGTAGACTAGGCTGGGCTTGAACTCACAAAGATCTGGCCTCTGCCTCAGAGTGCTAGGGTTAAAGGCACGCACCACCACCACCCTGCATCATTATTTATTTATTTTTTTAGAGAGATGTAGTCGGGTATGGTGGCACACACCTTTAATCCCAGCACTTGGGAAGCTGAGGCCTGGATCTCTAGGAGTTCAAGGTCATCTTGGTGTTGGCAAGCCAATTGTGACCCTGTCTCAGAAAAATTTAAAACAAAAAAAGCAAACAAAAAAATTTAAGAAGATGTATTTGGGGTCTAGAGAGATGCCTAGGCTCTTCTAGAAGTTCTTTCTAGGTTTAATTCCCAGCACCCACAACCACTTGTAACTCCAGTTCCAGGGAATCCAATGCTCTCTTCTGGTCCCTATTACATATAAGTGGTAAGTACACAGACATATATGCAGGAAAGCCACACAAATACATAGAATATTTTGTTTTGTTTTTTCTTTTAAAGATTTTTTTTAATTATATATAGTGTTCTGTCTGATTGTATGCCTGCACAACAGAAGAGGGCGCCAGATCTCATTACAGATGGTTGTGAACCACCATGTGGTTGCTGGGAATTGAACTCAAGACCTCTGGAAGAGCAGCCAGTGCTCTTAACTGCTGAGTCATCTCTCCAGCCCTGTTTTCTAGGTTTTGACAAAACAGGGTTTCTCTATGTAGCCCTGGCTGTCCTGGAACTCAATCTGTAGTCCAGGCTTGTGTTTAACTTGCAGAGATCTACCTGCCTCTGCCCCCCAAGTATTGTGATTAACGGTGTGCACCACCACCGCCCCGCTAGAAATTTCTTATTTTTAATTATGTACATGTGTGTGTATGTGTATGCGTGGAGATGTGCAGGGGTCAGCTGAGAACAGCTGAATCGTCTGGGGCTGCCAGTGAGTACTGGAAATTGAATTTGGGTATTCTGTAAGAGCAGGATTTAACTGCTGAGCCATTTCACTCTCTCTCTTTGTTTTGTTTCGAGACAAGGTTTCTTGAAGCCCTGTAACAGCCCTAGCTGTCCTATGTAAGTGGAAGGTACTCGTTCATTTCCCAGCCACCCTGACCCAAATAATCACACAGAAACTATATTAATTACAACACTGTTTGGCCAATGGCTCACACGTATTTTCAGCTAGTTTTTATATCTTAAATTAACCCATTTTTATTATTTTATATTTTACCATAAGGCTCATGGTTTGTTAGCTCTTGCTTCTTGGGCTGCTCCATGGTGTTTGCCTCCTTCAGCAGCTACATTGGCTCTGCCTACTCTCTCTATATATTTCTCTGTTCAGATTTCCCCACCTGGCTTTACTCTGCTAAGCCATAGGCCAAAACAGCTTTATTCGTTAACTAAACTAATAAAAGTAACACATATACAAAAGGACTTCCCACATTACTCCTAGAACTAGCTCTGTAGACCAGGCTGGCCTCAAACTCACAGGGATCCTCCTGCCTCTGCCTCCCAAATGCTAGGATTAAAGGCATGTGCCACCACCACCCAGATGAGCCATTTCTCTAGTCCAAATTGTTAATAATATTTTTCTTCTTCCTCCTCTTCTTCAGATCTGTCTGTTGGTCTATCTATCCGCCTTTCTAATTCATTTATTTAGTGTATACAGTGTTCTCCTGTACACCACTCACAATCCTGCCTGTGGAGGACAGAAAGGGTGACAGACTGTGGAGCTGCAGATACTGCTGTGTGGGTAGTGGCCACCCAACCCAGGTCCTCTGGAAGTGCAGCCAGTGTGTCTCCCGGCTGGGCTGCTCTCCAGCTTTGCACTCCTCATTACTCAGTGTGTCTCCCGGCTGGGCTCCTCATTACTCAGGCTATGCTTCATAGCGTCTAGGGAAGACTCTAACAGCTGCTCAAGTTATCAACACATCAGAGCAAAGCTGAATATTTTCAAAGCACATTTCAAAGAATTTTGAACACATAAATCCCCTGGTCCTCTAATGTACTTACTTGTATCAATGCAATGGAGATCATCAAAGAACTTGTCCCCTGCCAAGCCGCCGTGGATGAAGAGTTTTGTCCCTGCTGCCACCATCACATGGCCATGCCGGGGAGATGGAGGACTTCCATGTGTCTCTGGTTGAGACCAGGTCAAAGTGCCTACAAAAGTAAATGCATTGATACTAGGTGGCAAGCCTCTTCAGCACCTCCCAGTGCAAAGATGCTACAGGAAGGAAATGACCTTGAAATCCTCCCTCTGACCCTAAGAGAGACGATGTGGATCTAAATAGGTAGGAAAGAGAAAAAGACAAGATTTCCTGAGTAAATTGGGAGCATGGTGGTCATAGGAGAAGGTAGAAGGCCTTATGGGAGGAAGGGAGAGGAGTGGAGAAAAATGTATAGCACAATAAAAACAATAAAAAAAAATGTTAAAAGAAAGAAAGAAAAAGAAATCCTCCTTCTGACTTATCAGCCAAGTAGATCTCAATCCTAGTATCCAGCTCTACTTAAACACTTCCAGGGATGGAGACTACAAAGCCAATAACCTAGCAGGCCTGCTCTACAGTCTCGGTATTAGGAAGTCATTTTTTGCTTTGGATTGGAAAATATGTCCCTTAGCTGGGCAGTGGTGGCACACGCCTTTAATCCCAGCACTCACGAGGCAGAGGAAGGAGGATCTCTATGAGTTCGAGACCAGCCTGGTCTACAGAGCTAGTTCCAGGACAGGCTCCAAAGCTACAGAGAAACCCTGTCTTGAAAAACCAAAAAAGAAAAAAGAAAAATATGTCCCTTAAGCTTTAACCCAGAACTACCCCAAAGTTAAAATAAGGTGTGTGCGTCTTCTATGAAAAGTCTTTGGAGTTGTTTTATTCTTCTCTTTCACTCACTTTCTTTCGTTGTTTCTGACAGGTACAGGAAATCAAGTGCAGGTTTATGCACACACTGAGCACATGCAGGGTTATGCACACACTGGGCAAATGAACACACTGAGCACGTGAACACACTGAGCACATGCACACACTGAGCACGTGCTTTACCACTGAGCTGCATCCAGCCCAGAGTCACCATCTTTTAGCCATTGTTTGTTTTTTGAGACAGGGTCTCACTATGTAGCTGTGGCTGGCCTGGAACCATGGAGATCAAGCTGACCTCGAACTCACACAGATCTGCCTGCTTCTGTCTCATAGTTCTGGGATTAAAGGCGCGCACCAATCCACCAAGATTTATTTATTTATTTATTTATTTTGAGACAGGTTTCATGTATCCTCAGCTAGGCCTGATCTCACCTACTGGGATTATAGACACACATCTGTCATCATGCTTGGTTTGTCTGGTGCTAGGGATGAAATGTGGGTGGGGATTGGTACGTGCTAGGCAAGTAATCTACTTAGCTCAAAATCTTTTCTCAAGACCCTGGTTCCTGTATGAGAGATAATGGAGGCTGAGGTGGCCCTGGCCAGGTAAGCAACCCCACGACCCCCACATCCCCAGTCCATACTTGCGTCAAATACATGCAGCGTCACATCCTGCACGGGCTGGGCACCTCTCTCTCCTCCCCCAAAGACATACAGCTGGTTTCCAATAGCTGCTGCTGATGTGTGGAATGTTCTTGGGGATGGTGGGGGACTGCTCACTTCTGGTGTAGTCCAAGTCCTGGTTTCTAGCCCAGAGAGAAAAGAAACAAGATCTAGGCAGAGGGGCTTCTGACTTTACTGTTAATTTTCTGAGGTGCTAGGGATCTGTACCCAAGACCTGCTGGGCTTGCCTTCTACCACTGATGCACATCCGCAGAACCTGACTGTGACTCTCGTTGCGCCTAGCAGGGGCACCTTGGTACCCTAGTCCCTAAGGAACACAGTATGGCATGGCACAGCACAGCACAACTTTAGGCAGAGAGTTCATACTCCCCAATGCTAAGGAAGAATAGGATGATATCAGAGGTTATTCAGACAAACTAAATGCCCCAAACCTGAGAAGCCATAAGTTCACGGAGGAGTTAGGTCAGTGCCATATCTGAGCCCTTCTGCTCTGCCTCTGCATCCAGGAGCCCGGCATCTGCTAAAACCCATGCCCACTATGACAGAGCACAGACGTGCCAAGTTTCCCAAAATATACAACTTAAGAAAGACTGGCTGGAGAGATGGCTCAGTGGTTAAGGTTGCTCTTCCAGAGGTCCTGAGTTTAATTCCCAGCATTTACATGGTGGCTCACAACCACCTATAATGAATTTCATGCCCTGTTCTGGTAGGCAAGCATACATGTAGATACAGAGTACCCGTTACATAAAATACACTAAAAAAAAAAAAGAAAGAAAATAGACAATATCACTGCAATTTCAGAGGCACGAACAATAATCCTACTGAATAAAAATGGCAAATAAATGTCAGTTTCTCCCTTCTCAAACGGAAGCTGAAGCCAAACTATATTGTTCCTTGCTTAAGGTGGCCAGGCTAGCAAATGGCTGCTAGGCTTTAGACACACTTTTTTATATTTATTTTATTTTTATGTGTATGACTGTTTTGCCTGGATCTATATACGTACACCATGCCTAGTGCTCAGGAAGGCCAGAGGGCATCAGATCTCCTGGACTGGAGTTATAGACAGTTGTGAGCCTCAATGTGGGCACTGAGAATCAAACGTCGGTCCCCTATCAGAACAGCCAGTGCGCTTAACTGCTGAGTTATCGCTCCAGCCCCAGTTTGAACAGTTTTGTTTTCTAAAAATTTATTTCATGTATATGAGTGCTCTGTCTGCATGTACACCTTTATGCCAGGAGAGGGCATCAGATCCCCCCATAGATAGTTATGAGCCACCATGTGGTTGCTGGGATTTGAACCCAGGTCTTCTGGAAGAGCATCCAGTGCTCTTAACCACTGAGGCATCTTTCCAGCCCCAGTATAAACAGTTTTAATAACACCATAGTCTGTGCTTTTTCTACCATTCTGTCTTGAAAACAAAAAATGTATGTCACCACATGGGGGATGCACAGAGTTTCTTTCCTTTGAAAATAAAACGTAAATTGGGCTAGAGAGATGGCTCAGAGGTTAAGAGCACTGGCTTCTCTTCCAGAGCCCCTAAGTTCAATTCCCAGCAACCACATGGTGGCTCACAACCATCTGTATTAAGATCTGGTGCCCTCTTCTTATCTGCAGGCATACAGGCAGGCAGAATATTGTATACATAATAAGTAAATTTAAAAAAGACAGAAAGGAAGGAAGGAAGGAAGAAAAAAAAAAGAAACCATGATTGTCATAGGAATTCAGCACCTTCTCTGGCAGGGTGGTGGGCCCAAGCTGGTGTGAGCTATTTGTGCACTGTGTGAAGATATAATACTGTGATTGGTTTAGTAAAGAGCTGAAAGGCCAGTAGCTAGGCAGGCTGGAGGAGATAACAAAGGTGCGAGGAGCCAGAAGACCAGAGAGGAAACCACCTTGAACCTGGTCTGTCAGACTCCTACACTACTCCCACCACAACCGAGTAGGATTTCCTGTTAGAAAACCTCTGTGCCTCTCTTGCAAAAGATCTGAATTCAACATACCAAAAGCTACACCAGGCATATACATGTGGGAGCCAAACGCGAAGGCGCAGATGGAACAGGCCTCAGCCTACATCAGAGCGAAATGAGCCTTCTCTAGAGCTGCAGATCTTGGGCAGGGTTTGAATCACAGAAACTGACTCTTGGGTATGGTGTCTCAAGCTTTTAACTGCAGCACTCGGGAGAACTAGGCAGGAAGACTAGGAGCCTGCACTCTCTAGCAAGACTCTATCAGCAAAAACAAACAAAACAAATAAAGAATGTAGGTGGACTTTTCTGTCCTGTCAGTTCCAAATAACCACACAGAGACTTATTATTAATTATACATGGTCAGCTGATAGCTTAAACTTGTGTTTAACAAGCTCTTATAAATTGCATTAACCCATTTCTATTCATCTGTGTGCTGCCCTGAGGCTCATTTTCCTCATCTGTGCACTGTTCATGTTGATTCTTTCACAACTGCTCGGACTCCTCTTCCTTCCTCCAGCGTTCTCTTAAGTCTGGCTCTCCTGCCTAACCGTGTCCTGCCTAGCTGTAGGCAGCTTCTTTATTAAATCAATCACAATGACATATATTCATACAGTGTAAAGGAATATTCCACAGAAAATAAAATAAAAGCAATTTCTCTGACAGAAGCTTCCAAAGTTCCACTGTTTTGTTTTTGTTGTTGTTTGTATTGAGACGGGGTTTCACTACATAGCCCCGGCTAGCCTGGAACTGCTAGATAGGCCTAGTTGGCCTCAAGTTTGTAGAGATCTGCTTGCCTCTGCCTTATATTATATCACCACTGGGGTTTTTTTGCTTTGTTTTTAAATACATGCTATTACCTAGAGTCAAAAAGACAGGGTCCTAGCAAATGACTTGTGAACTCAGCACTTTTGAAGCTGAGGCGGAAGCCCTGGGCTATAAAGCTGTAGAGCACACACACACACACACACACACACACACCCCACACACATACACACCACATGCGCACGCACACACACGCGCGCACACATGCACATATGCATACACACACCATACACATACACATTGTGGGTACACACACGTGCACACACACGCACATATGCATGCACACACACACCGCACGCATACACACCGCATGCGCGCACACACACACTGCACACACACACATACACACCCCCCCCCACACCAACATCTTTTTAAAGGTGGACTTTCAGAACTGATTTCCACTTTTCAGATCTGTCTGGGTCAATACAGCAACTAACAGAGAGTGAGTGTTAGCTGCTTGTTTAAATCTTTAACAAGTTCACAAGGGAGGAAAGAAAAGAAAACTGAGGTAAAGAGAGGTTTTGCCCAAGGTCATGGGGAATAGCGTCGTGGACAGTGTATAGCAAAGCACAGATTCTGACCTGAACTACTACTTCCCCAAGTTTTGGGAATCAAACCAAGAAATCCATACACGCCAGGCAAGCACTCTACTACTGCTTACTCTCTGGCGATGTGACTCTAGCCCGGAATGCCCTGAACTCGTTGATCCTTCTGCCTCAGCCTCCCAAGCAGCTGGGCTATCAGGAGTGTCCCCCCAGATCCAGATTACCCACCACACTCTATGGTGGTGTTTCAGACAGACCAGGAGGCTGGGGGGCTGTCTACTCTATATCCGATTGTGTTCTGGACCCTGGGAACAGTGAACAAACCCTTATCCTCAAAGCATTTACATTTCAGCCATTGTGGTGATGCTTGCCTTTAATCCCAGTACTTGCAAGGCAGAGGCAGGTGCATCTCTGAGTTCAAGCCAGTCTGGTCTATATAAAGAGTTCCAGGCCAGCCAGGGCTACAGAGTGAGACCATGTCAAAAAAAAAAAAAAGAAAAAAAAGAAAAGAAAAGAAAGAAAGAAAGAAAGAAAGGAAGAAAGAGAAGGAAGGAAGGAAGGAAGGAAGGAAGGAAGAAGGAAGAAAGGTGGAAGGTGGGAGGGAGGGAGGAAAGAAGGAAGTTCTGGGATACCTGATGCCCTCTTTTGGCCTTTTAGGGTACTGCATGCACATAGCACACATACATGTAGTCATGTTTACTCATACACATAAAATTAAAAAATAAAATATTTTAGCCAGGTGGCAATGTTACACATCTTTAGTCCCAGCAGTCAGGAGGCAGAGGCAGGTGGATCTCTAAGTTTAAGGCCAACCTAGTCTACAGAGTGAGTTCCAGGACAGCCAGTCAGGGCTACACAGAGAAACCCTGTCTGAAAAACAAAATAAAATGTATTTTTTTAAAAAAGCATTTACATTCCAGAGAGGGAGGGCAGGGAGGATAACAAACACTCAAACCAATCAAACAGACATCTAAGAAGATGGTTTTCAAATACTACAAAGATATTTCAATATTTGACACAAAAGAAAATTCAGTCTTGTCAGGCGCCTTGTAGGCGCATCTCTATAATTCCATCACTTGAGAGCAGGTCACGTGTCCTGGGCTAGCCAGGTGTGTTTGCTCCTTGGGACCAATGCACTTGGTGAAAGGAGACACTGACGTCCACATGTACACTACTCAGTGTGTATGATCTTTCTCTCATGCACGTGCGCATGCGCACACACACACATTTTAAAATGTAAAAAAAACCCTATAAATTCCTATTTCTATAAGGTCAGCAAAGTAAAATAGGTTAATTGGAGCAACTCAAATGTGCCATAATATAATTGCATCTACATGTGTATGATAAAAAAGAAAGCAACCTCTGTCTACTCACCAGGATTCAAGACTTGCAGACAATTTCGATTTCCTGACTGGTCCGCACCCCCAAACACCCAGATGCTGTGAGGTGTGCAGGAGGGAATGAAGCTGGCATGCTCATACCGAGGCAAGAGACCTTCCCTGGTGGCTGTGTCCCACTGCTGCGTCCCTAGAAAACATTGACCAGTCCTCAGGCTGGGGCTGTAACTGGTAATGCCGGCTGACAAACTTTGGGAGGGTAGTGAAAGCAGGTGAAATCATAAGTGACCAATCGTCAAGTCCTTAAAGGGGACTTGATGGAACTGAGATGTTCTCCAGTACACGCTGGCAAGCTGCCTGCCTGGCCGTGAACGCTCTGTGATGCAAACGTCTCCGCTCTTGCTCCCAGAGTCCAAGCGACATAGGTTCAACACTAACTTTCTAGTTGTGACTAACAGGGCCAGAGGGAGCTGCTTGACTCAAATGGCCCACTTGGATCCAGTTTCCACTCTCTCAGCAGCCTGGGATGCTATTTTTTGTCCTTCGAGTCTGATAAACACTCCTGATAGCTCTATAGATCTCAATCTCCTGGACTCCCCATTTTAAGTGGCCTGACTAAGTGGTCTCTGGGCAAACAGAAATGACGTCTAAATCAACTCATTCTTTTAGCTAGCAAAGCACTAAACTAGGACCTTACAAGTACCATGCTGTTGTTGGCGCTAACCACAACAGCAAAGGAAGCCGGTTGGTAATCTCTATGTAACAGGGTACTATGGTCCAAAGGGCCTTGCTAAGGTCACCATGGCACTGATAACTTGTGATAAAGATATAACTGAAGCTGGTATGGTGGTTCAGGACCCCAGTACTTGGAAGTGGAGGCAGAAGGGTTGTGAGTTTGTGGTCTTTCTGGGCTACCCAGAGACTCCTAGGCTAGAATGGACTACATAGGAAGATGCTGTCACAAACTGACAGGCAGTCACAACATAACTCAGGTAGAAGATAAGCTCCTTGAGGACTGAAAGGGATTCAAGGTACCCAGCCTAGTGCTGGGAGTAGAGATTCAAGTGCCTGGACAGTATAAATAGAGGCTCCATGGGTGGGAACTTTGCCAATAGGTGACACTCCAGGTCTAAACAACTGTTGCCACGTAGCCATGCAGGAGTCAAGATGTCAGACCTAAAATTACTATGAGAAGCCCAACCATGGCAATGTAGAATTTTCTAATTATATTCTGTTTCTCATGCATATGTGTGTGCATACACATCTGTGCCACAGCAGCTGCATGGAGGTCAGAGAACAGTGTTTGAGAGTTAAGTTTCCTCTTTCCACCAAGTGGGTTTCTGGGGTCAAACTCAGATGAGGCTGGGCAGCAGGTACTTTTACCCACTAAGCCATCTTGCCAGCCTCATTTCTGTTATTTCAATCTTGAGTCATTCACAAATCAAGTGTGCATGTAAAAACTGACATAGTTGGGGCTGGAGAGAGGGCTCAGTTGTTAAGGGCACTTGCTAATCTTACAGAGGACCCAAGTTCAATTCCCAGCATCCATGTAATTCCAGCTCTAGGAGAGCCTATGTTTCTGGCCTCCGTGGGCACTGGCACTCCCATGCATATATCCACACACAGACCTCCACACACATATTAAAAATAGTAGGATAATGGGCTGGGTTAATGGGTCAGCAATTAAGAGTGGTTACTGTGGAATGCCCAGGTTCAGTTCCTCGCACCACAGTAGTTCACCACTCTCTGTAACTCCAGTTCTAATGGCTCCAACTCCTTCTATGGTGCACATACATACATGTAAGTAAAATACTAATACACATAAAAAATATGTCTTAAAATAATTCCTTAAGCCAATCATCTTTGCTAAAAACAAACAAACAAACAAAACACAGCTGGGCGGTGGTGGTGCATGCCTTTAATCCCAGTACTCCAGAGGCAGAGGCAGGTGGATCTCTGTGAGTTCAAGGCCAGCCTGGTCTACAAAGCAAGTGCCAAGACAGCCAAGGATATATAGTAATAAAACAAATCTTCAAAAACTTTACAAAGTTGTCCTCTAATCTCTACGTGTGCTATGCACATGTACAAAATAATAAATGTAATAAAAATATTAATACTTGGACTGGGTATGCTAGCACACAGCTTTAATGCCAGCTCCTAACACTTGGGAGGCTGAGGCAGGTACACCTCTGTGAGTTCAAAACCAGCCTGGTCTACACATCCAGGATAGCCAGAGATACATAGAGAAACCGCGTCTCAAAAAACTAATATACATATGTATTTATGTATATACATATATATTATATGATGTATATATGTATGTGTATAAAATGGAAATGTTACATGGCCATAGCCACATACAGATGTAGGTCATCAATTTTCAACTATGTGGACAAGAGACAGAAGGAGATATGAGGGTCATTGGTGCCTCCTAGAACAGTTAATAAATAATCAATTTCTAGATGGCCAGGGTTCAAAGACTCTTCCCAAACAAGGATGTACTGAACAGGTGGGTATGTGTTAGAGGTCAGCTGAGACCTTAGTTAGGGGCCAAGAAAGATATTTCTCTCTCTAAGAGGAAAACCCTGTGTCTGGTATGAGTTGGTATTATTATTATTACAATTAT
The DNA here is from genome assembly GCA_004026605.1 of Ondatra zibethicus. Lineage (NCBI taxonomy): Eukaryota > Metazoa > Chordata > Mammalia > Rodentia > Cricetidae > Ondatra > Ondatra zibethicus. The sequence goes on along the minus strand of PVIU01011753.1, from coordinate 11,590 downwards.
CATTATTATTCTGAGACAGAGTCTATGTTTTCCTGGCCTGGCACTTGCTATACAGACCAGGCTGGCTTCGAACTCCCGGGGTTGTCTTGCCTCTGCCTCTCCGGTTCTGGCTTTGAAGACGTGTGCCACCAAACCCAGCAGAACCAGTATGTCTAGGAATGCTCTGCAGCGTTGATCTTACCCAAATCCATGGTGTACACATCTGAGAAGCTTTGGTTTGGATTTGCTCCCCCTACAATGAAGACCTTCCCTCTCTTGGCATCACCAACTGGGGGTAAATATGAGCAGCTGTGACCAACACGAGGGCAGGGCTTGTCTCCAGGGAGAGTCAGAGTGTACCTGCCAAAGGGAAGATAAATTCAGGAGGCCTGTGTGAGGATACTCTTCCATGCCCCACAAAACCGTCACCAGGATGAAAGGTACACACACTGATGCCTTAGATCTTAACTATTGCTATTGTACATGAGTACATGCGTGATGTGTGTGGAAGTGCCATGATGCAGGTGTTGTAATAACACAGAAACTCCATAGAACAGGTTCTCTCCTTGTACCTGTATGTGGGTCCCTGAGACTGAACCCAAGTTGCCAGGCTTGCTGAGCAAGTACCTTCACCTGCTGAGCTGTCTCCCTGGCTTTACACTGATATCTCAGTTGTATCCAACAAAGTCATATCCTGACCAACTACAGTACCTCCCCTTTGCTCTGTCTCTGGCTTTTCAACTTTGGCTGGACGTTTGACTCCCATGGGTCTCTGTGGTAGACAGGGGAATTGACATGAGAGATGTTCACTGGTGTGCCTTGGCACCATCAGGATGGTATTATCATGGTCTGTGGGTTTAGACAGACGTGGTTCAAGTATAAGCTTTGGTGCTTTTTAGATGTGTGGCATTTGGGGAGCTACTTAACCTTTCCAAACCTCAGTTTTCTCTACTATAAAACAAGGATTGCTGAGGTGGGGGTGAGGAGGTGGGGCACACGCCTTTAGTCCCAACACTTGGGAGGCAGAGGTAAGTGGATCTCCAAGTTTGAAGCCAGCCTGGTCTACAGAGCAAGTTCCAGGACAGCCAAGGCTACACAGAGAAACCCTGTCTCAAAAAACAAACAAACAAACAAAACAAAATAAAAAACCCTCAAGGAGTGTGATGGTTTTTACCTCCAAAGGGGGTTGTGAAAACTCACACAGCTTGCAAGGACACAGGGAGTGACCCAGCAAACAATGGCCAGGGCATTATCATCTTCATAGAGACATCTACAATGCCAAAGCCCTGGCTAACAGCCAATGATGTATCCCTGTGGAGAAAATTCTCCAGAATTTATGGATTAAGTTCCGTAAGGATTATATGAAACCTATTAAGAACCTTTCCAGGCTTGAAAACCTCAACCAAATGGAACCTAAACCTAGCACTCACAAGCTGAAATATAGGATCAGGCATTCCCTGATACATTTATTTTGATTTTTAACAACAACAACAGAAAAATGTAACTCAAGCTTCCAGGTTGGAAACAAATGAACCAAAATTTAGTTTGAGACAGGGTCTCACGTGGTCTAGGCTGGCCTTAGGACTCCAGCTAGCCCAAGATGACTTTAAGTTCCTGATGGTCCCATCCCCCATCTCCCAAATGTGGGATTGCAGGTGTGTGCCAAGGCACACAGTAAATAAGAATAGTTCCTGGCTATTTACAAGTCCTGCCTTATTTGAGCTCTTTGATATTGGGACTCCTAACCCCTCCCACTTCCCTGCAGCTTCCCCAGAACCTGGATTCTCCACAGCTCTTCCTCTTGGTGTGTGCGGGAGAGGGATCAGAGAGAAAAGGAAGTATCTGCCAGCAGCCCTCACTCTCACTGTCCTAGTGTCCCTTCCCTCAGTCTGTGCTTGCTTTTCTGACTCATTGTATCTGTCCTGCTGGTTTCTATGGATGTCCATCTCTGTCATTATCAGTGATTCTGGGGTTGTTCCTCCTTGCTCAGATCTGTGCTGACAATCAGACTTGTGTATGTCTCCCATCAGCAGCAGCATTGCTCACAGTGCCCCATGTACTCACTCTGCTCAAACAGCAGAGACCCTGGCCTCATTTCACCTTATGGGGCTCACTAGCCATAAGTACTATTAGTGTAGTTTGAGTTTAACAATGGAGGAACAGAGGTGTAAAAAAAATTAAGCGTATGAGCATTATATTCAAGAATAGAAGTCGGATGGTGGCAGCGCACGCCTGTAATCCCAGCACTTGGGAGGTAGAAGCAGGTGGATCTCTGTGAGTTCGAGGCCAGCCTGGTCTACAGAGCAAGTTCCAGGACAGCCAAAGACACCCAGAGAAGCCTTGTCTCAAAAACAAACAAACAAACAAAAAAACCAAAACCACAGATTCAACACAATGCCCATCAAAATCCCAGCAAAAGTCCTCAAAGACCTCAAAAGAACGGTACTCAATTTCATATGGAAAAGCAAAAAAACCAGGATAGTCAAAACAATCCTGGACAATAAAAAACTTCTGGAGGAATCACAATCCCTGACTTCAAACTCTACTACAGAGCTACAGTACTGAAAACAGCCTGGTACTGGCATTAGAACAGACAGGAGGACCAATGGAACCGAATAGAAGACCCAGATATCAATCCACACATCTTCGAAAACCTGATATTTGATAAAGAAGCAAAAAATACCAAATGGAAGAAAGAAAGCATATTCAACAAGTGGTGCTGGCATAACTGGATATCAACATGTAGAAGAATGAAAATAGACCCATATCTATCACCATGTACAAAACTCAAATCCAAATGGATCAAAGACCTCAATATAAAGCTAGCCACACTGAGCCTTATAGAAGAGGAATTGGGAAATACACTTGAACACACTGGCACAGGAGACCACTTCCTAAATATAACACCAGTAACATAGACACTGAGAGAAACAATTAATAAATAGGACCTCCTGAAACTGAGAAGCTTCTGTAAAGCAAAGGACACGGTCAACAAGACAAAACGACAGCCTACAGAATGGAAAAAGATCTTCACTAACCGCTCAGACAGAGGTCTGATCTCCAAAATATACAAAGAACTCAAGAAATTGGACACTAAAAGAACACATAAGCCAATTAAAAAAAAATGGAGTACAGACCTAAACAGAGAACTCTCAACAGAGGAATCTAAAATGGCTGAAAGACACTTAAGGAAATGTTCTCAACATCCTTAGTCATCAGAGAAATGCAAATCAAGGGGCTGGAGAGATAGCTCAGCTGTTAAGAGCATTGCCTGCTCATCAGATGCAAACAAATGTGTTTAGGGGAGTGAAAACATGTGTCTTGTTAATTCCTGAGAACCACAGTGCCCAGCATTCCAGGAAGCTACAAATGCTTGGGCAAGTGGGATTTACAGGTTAACTTTGGCTCTTAAAACCTCTAGACTTGGGGGCTGTAGAGATGGCTCAGTGGTTAAGAGCATTGCCTGCTCTTCCAAAGGTCCTGAGTTCAATTCCCAGCAACCACATGGTGGCTCACAACCATCTGTAATGTGGTCTGGTGCCCTCTTCTAGCCTGCAGGCATACACACAGACAGAATATTGTATACATAATAAATAAGTATTAAAAAATGCAAATCAAAACAACTCTGAGAATCCATCTTATACCTGTAAGAACGGCCAAGATCAAAAACACTGATGACAACTTATGCTGGAGAGGTTGTGGGGAAAAGGGAACACTTCTGCATTGCTGGTGGGAATGCAAGCTGGTACAACCCCTTTGGATGTCAGTGTGGCGATTTCTCAGAAAATTAGGAAACAGCCTTCCTCAAGACCCAGCAATACCGAAGAAATAGAAACAGTCATCAAAAGTCTCCCAACCAAAAAAAGCCCAGGACCAGATGGTTTCAGCTCAGAATTCTACAAGACTTTCAAAGAGGAACTAATACCTATACTCCTCAAATTATTCCACACAATAGAAACAGAGGGAACATTGCCAAACTCTTTTAATGAGGCTACAATTACCCTAATACCCAAACCACAGAAAGACAATACTAAGAAAGAGAATTACAGACCAATCTCACTCATGAACATTGATGCAAAAAATACTAAATAAAATACTAGCAAATAGAATCCAAGAACACATCAGAACCATCACCAACCATGACCAAGCTGGCTTCATCCCACAGATGCAGGGATGGTTCAACATAGGAAAATCTGTCAACATAATCCACCATATAAACAAGCTGAAAAATAAAATCCACATGATCATATCATTAGATGCCAAAAAAGCATTTGACAAAACACAACATACCTTCATGATAAAAGTCTTAGAGAGAGCAGGGATACAAGGAACATACCTAAACATAATTAAGGCAATATACAGCAAGCCAACAGCCAACATCAAACTAAATGGAGAGAAACTCCCAGCGATTCCACTGAAATCAGGAACATGACAAGGTTGTCCACTCTCTCCATACCTATTCAATATAGTTCTTGAGGTTTTAGCTAGAGCAATAAGACACCAAAGGGAGATCAAGGGGATATAAATTGGAAAAGAAGTCAAACTCTCACTGTTTGCTGATGATATGATAGTTTACATAAATGATCCCAAAAATTCTACCAAAGAATTTCTATAGCTCATAAACACATTCAGCAATGTAGCAGGATACAAGATTAACTCAAAAAAATCAGTAGCCCTCCTGTACACAGATGATAAAAGCACTGAGGAAGAAATCAGAGAATCAATACCCTTCACAATAGCCACAAATGGCATAAAATATCTCGGAGTAACTCTAACCAAACAAGTGGAAGACTTGTATGACAAGAACTTTAAATCTTTGAAGAAAGAAATTGAAGAAGACACCAGAAAATGGAAAGACCTCCCATGCTCTTGGGTAGGCAGAATTAATATAGTAAAAATGGCAATCCTACCGAAAGCAATCTAC